>AFIV01000400.1:0-69238 GCA_000223765.2 Zymoseptoria ardabiliae STIR04_1.1.2 | reverse complement strand
ACGGATCTCGGGGGTGTGTCGATTTGTAAGCGTTAAATCCCTGCACTGCACTACTTAATTAACAGAATGGTGCCCACTCTCATGCATGCTCATGCTGTACGTCTGCATCGTTGCTTGGAAGCATTTTGAATCGCTAGGTGAGGCGGAAGTCCAGGCTGTATACTGCATACAGAAGAGAGGCTACCTGTGGAAGGCTCCCTGCATCAGGCGTCGACAATCTCTCGGTCTGTCGCTGGCCCCGGATGCTCCACAGGGCGGGGACTACTTTATGCTTCTGGTCCGGAGTCCGCAGCAGACAGGCCGATCTTGCACGTAGGACACCAGTACGCTAGGATGGAGGTCTACAAGATCGTGCATGTTGCGGCGAGTTCTGAGGTCGGAGTTGGTAGCACAGCGCGGTGAGGACTTCACGAGGAGAATCCATTGATGCATGATATTTGGTGACGGAAGTACGTTGTCAGTCACTGGCAGCATGCGATCCGTGTTCGGCCTTCGCAATCTGAGCCTTCAACCGCCTAGGAGCAGCGTCGTCGCTTCATGGTCCTGCTCAGGTCTCGCCTTTCATCGCAAGCGTTACTTGAAAGGCGAGTCCTGACACTTCAAACAAGCGTGCTTCTTACAGCCGCGACACACCATCATGAACACCTTTGTCTCGCCGCATGTGGGGCATGCCATGGTACCCTCGACGCGATCCCACCACATCTTGTGGCGACACACCTTCGGCTTCGTCAGTCGCTCGAGCTTTTCTTGCGCCAGACGACACTCAGCCTCCTCCTCCTTCTTCCGCTGACTGTAGTCCACCTTCACACGCAGTGGATGCATCGCAGCGAGCTCTGCAGCGTGTGTCACGCACTGTTGACGCTCAATATCCAAGCCTCCTTTCCTCAGCTCCCTCAACATCGATTGCGCAACTTCCAGTTCTTTCTCTTTGGCCAACTGCTTAGCCTGCATCTCTCTCTCCACAGCCTCCCTCATCTCCTTCTGTTCATCACTATCTATACGACTCTGGTAATACAGTTTGGCGGAAGCGGAAAGGCGGTCCCCTTCGTGTCTGAAATTTTGAATGAGCTCAATCTGCTCCTCCAGGCTTCGGATGGTCTCTCGCTGTTCCGCGAGCCTCAGGTCTGTCCGCCTCTTCATCTGGTCGGCTGCTTGCTTGCGCATCTTCATTGATCTTTCCAGGACCTTGAGCTGCACCTCGTCTTGTGACGGTGCGGAAACCGGGGGTTGTGAGGCGCAAAATGCATCGAGAGACTGGTGTCTAGTCTTGAGACGCTTGCCGCCAACTCCCGGCGCGGCGTAATTCCACTGGTAGATCGTGCGACTCTCGTGGTCCTTCAAGACTTGATAGGCCTGGTCTAGCTTCTGCAAGGCTTCGGCGGCGCTACGCTGGGTGTTGCGAGTCGGGCGGAGTGGTTGGGACAGCCGGCGGTAGGCTGCTTCGATTTCAGAAGTGCTGGCATCGGACCATACCTTGAGAGTGGAGTAATAGTCCTCCAGGACGGGCTCTGTTCGGGGTGGTAGTTCCACCACAATTTTGCACAGCTTACTGTCTTTGTGGCGTGGTGTTGTGGTGACGGAGAGCTCGAGTTGATGTGCTGCGCCGAAACAATAAGTTCAGCAAGCGATGCAGCTTTTGTCCTGAAACTTCAACTTCGGATGCCGCGTTTGCTTGGTCTCGTCATCATCATCCCGTTGATGCACAAGTCGAGTGCTAAGCCATGATGGGACTCCGCGGCATGGATGGTCATGGCCGTGATGAAAAATTGAAAATCTTTCTCGCTGTACACGACAGTGTGCAATGGCTGGTTGATGTTCATCTCCATTCTTTCGCCTACCTCACTTCCGATTCTGATGTTTCTTCAACACCTTCGGCTCCGCTTATCAACTCTCCAGACGATCCATTCCTGCAGGTGAATCACGACTCTCTCTTCATTCCCTTTTGCTGGACTCATCAGCCCTCGAGAAGCTGCCTCTCTTTGCCCGCATACATGTAAAACATTTCCTTCGTGTCCTGTTGAGCTTCATTTGTGCTCCTGCTTCTACACAGGCCATGGCCAAATCGATGAACTTCTGACGTGAGACACACTCCGAACTCAGGGATCCGAAGGGCATATAAACAGCTTGTGGGTGTGAGGAGCGTCGGCTGGTCTGTCATTACTGAAAGGACTTTTTGTTTTTGTTCAAGAGGCTATAAGTGCGCTGGTGGATGATCTGTCGTTACCGAGGAGACCATCTCTATTGTACAAAGGGGTGGTTTGATTGTGGCGATGGGCTGTATACTATCTTGCTCCGCCTCCGTCCTGTAGCGGAGAGGCTCAATGAAGATTGCTGAAACCCCATCATGCCCTGTTCCATGTAAGCCGCAATGATGGAGACCCGGACCGTGAATGGAGGTTGTAGACGTGGGAAGATATGTGGCTTTCCGGAATTGGTTCGTACTTTCCTCTTCTTGGCGGAGAGCTTTCAGAAACATTCCCTTGACAGGACAGGGCAGATAGGCGTGCAAGCCGGCGCACAGGTAGAAGTATGGTTATGCGTACTGATACTTTGGCTAGATGGCCAGATAGCCGTGCGAGTAGGCACGCGAGTGAGTGTACAGCTGTTGGAAGGACGGCCAATGAAGCGTACAGTTAGGCGTGCAGATAACTTGCCAGGACGGCCAGATAGCCATGCAGGTAGTCGAGCATTGCCGGTCGCTGTCCACTGTCCACTCCTCACTTCGTCTTCTTCGACTTCTTCGCTTTCTTCCACTTCTTCGGCTCCATCTTCGGCCTCAAGTCGCACTGACACTTGGCGCAAAGCCGCATGTCACAGTCCGGACACTGTAGCAAGCAATCCTCTTCGGCACCGCATTTCTCGCAAGCTGCCTGAACGGTCACCTTCGACCACCAACCATCTCCTCCGTGTCGACACCTTCGCTCATCCGCCTCCTTCTCTCTTTGCCGCTGCTTCTCTTCCGCCTGTCGTCGCTGGCGCATGGTCTCGGCTGTGGCTTTGGCTCTGGCTTTGGTTTCGGCTCTGGCTTTGCGGGCTTGTTCCATGAACTCCTCTTGCCCCCGACGGAAGTCATCGTATCGTGCCTCCATGTCACGAAACACTCTCTCCCACCTGAAGTAGTCCTCCCACTGTCTGTCCTCCTGCTCTCTGGCTTGTGACCAGGGATCAGGCTGCTGCCGCTGAGCTGAAGTCCACGGTGTCGGGGTGGTGTCACCGAAGCGACGCAGACGATCGTACTTCCGGCGCTCATCGTCGTCCTTAAGCGTCTCGTACGCCTGTCCTAGCTTCTGGAATGCCTGAGTAGCATTCGGTCGGTTGTTGCGGTCTGGATGAAGTTTGAGGGCGAGGCGTTTGTAAGATTGGGTGATTTCTTCCGTTGTAGCGCTTGATTCGACCTCCAGGATGAGGTAGTAGTCGTCGCTGGCAGGCAGAGGCGCCATTTCGGCTCGAACTTTTGATGCTGTGTCGAAAGGTATGGAGAGATGGCCGAAACAATTCTGATAATTGTGACTCCGTGGTCCCGTTCAAAGTGCGCTGGAAGAGGTGCACTTCATCGGCTGGGGGTTTGCAGGTTGAGCAGGAGAGCAGAGTTATGTTTCGGTTGGAGAGAGGGCGTTTCCACTTCACCATCAGATTCACGTGAAGTAGCGTTTGTTCGATCCAGCGTGTGTAACGTCACACAGCGCAATCGTACATATGTCTCCTGTCGACACCCGCTCGTGCAGCTCGCGACCAGTGATATCAACGTCAAAAGCATCATCAAACACGATCTGCGTTGTTCCCGGCGATGCATCCATTCATATTGACTGAGACATGCAAGTACCAAAGAAATCTCACATACCTATTGCTTCACACTTGTGCTGTTCTCGACATGAGGCGCTGCATTTCGGTCATTCTTGCTCTGTCCGAACATCATCACATCTTCCATCCGACTTGGTTCTGTGCATGAGCCTTGTTCTTCGCAGCAGCGATCACACCGCCGCGACAATCCGGACAAGCACGCTGAGGACAGCACGGACACTGCAGCAGATACGGCCAGAGTCCACCGCACTCAGGACAGCAAGTGTTGCGACCTTCGAATTTATTCCACCATCCCATGTGCCGGCAGTGCTTTGACTTGCTCTTCGTCTGCTTCGAAGCAGATTTCCTCTGGAGTTGGCCGGATTCCTCGGTCTGGGCTTCGAGCGTCCTCTTCAGCTCGGCCCACTGAGCCAGAGCGCCTTTCGGCGTCACGCTTGGCTCTGGCTCAAGCTGTTTTGGAAAGTGCAGCTTGTCTCATGTGTCTTGTTCGAGCCTCGTCGCTTGCGTTGCCTTCTCCCTCGCGGTCTTTGCGTGCTCGTTCTGCTTCGGACTCTCGCTCAGTATCGGCGCCCACCACTCGTCGGATTGCAGCTGCGATACCTCTGCAGTCGTCTCAGTACCATCAACATCCTGGAGGACTTCGATTGCATAGCTCGACATTGTTGGCCGCGGTTCATGAAGCATTTCGTGAGTTGGTGATCCATGCGAAGATGGTGAAGTGGGAGTGGTAGGGCATGGCCGCGATGGTTCCGATTTTGGTTGCGATTTCCTCTCGGTGACGTGCGTTGGATGGGTGCGGTCGTAATCCCTTCGCAAGTCGACGTCCGATAAAGTCCTGTACGCCCGGTCGAATTGGTGGAAAGCTTCGGTTGCAGTTTGCTCCAGATGACGGTAAGATCGCAGGATCTCTTCGGGCGTAGCATCTCGCTTCACCTCGAGGATTGTGTAGTAGTCTTCCGAGAGAGCCGGAGAAGACACGGCAGCACCCATGGCGGTGAGTTGAAGAGTGTTGGAGCACACAATGCTCGCTTGGCTTTCTGCAGGTAGAAGTGTCGTCCTGGAAATCCCACGTTGCGCAGTTCCGAGTTTGAGGCAGCCACCTCCACCTTGACCATGAGAAGAAATGTGACTTTTCTGCTAAATGCGCTTCTTCTTCTCGCAAAGAGGTTCCCAGAGACACATCGATTCTTTGACGGCTGTCCACTGTCCACCATTTTTTCATTGATTCTGCATGAGTGCAAATCTCTATCCCGGGATGACGATGGCTTGAAGCAGGTTCTTGACATTTCCGCTTCGCTTGGGGCGCCCGACTTTGATCTATCTGTAGCCCTCATACTTCTTACGATTCCGCTCAGTCCGTATGTCGCCCTGGCACTTCGGGCAAGCCTGCTTGCTGCAACCTGGACAGGTCAACAAGTATGGCCAGCTTTGTCTGCACCCAGGGCAGGTTGCTCTGCCTTGCACTTTTGGCCACCAGCCATCGTGTCGGCATTCGCGCTGTCTGCCTCTCCTCTCTGCGGCGACTCTCTCCTGCTCCCTCTGTGCTTCCTCCGCTAGCCTGCGTTGAACACGCCGCATTTCTGCCCAGTTCCTCTGCCATCTCTCTTCCTCTCTCGCGCGGCTTGCAGCCTCCGCCCTTTCCAGTATATCCGCCGCCTCTCTTTCTTCCCGCTCCCTTGCCAGCCTTGCTGCTGTGGCAGCCCTTTCTTTCTCCTGCCTCGCTTTCTCCTCCTTTACCGCAATGACCTGCCTCAATCGCATGACTTCTTTGTCGTTCTCACTGTGGCATGCGTCGACGGCTTTCCGGGCGCTCGTCATCTCCTCTCGTTGTTTCGTCAACTTGATTTTCTCGAGCTCGAGCTTCCTCTCCTTCAAATTCTCCTCCATCATCCTCTCCTGCTTATCTCGTTCCTTGCGCGACTTCTCCTCTTCACTCTCCTCGGGTTTCTTCTTGTACAAGGGCGAGAATATGGTCCTCACCCAGCCTTTCTCCCACGCTTCAGCGGCTTTTTCCGCAGCTCGAATGGTTTGAAGATTCTTCATCCGCTGGTCCAGCTTATCGACCACTTCCGCTTGCTTTGCTATCTTCCCTTCGAAAACCACTCTACTTTTCTCCCATCGTGCTTCTCGTTCGGCTTTCAATTTCACAAATGCAGCAATCTGCTCTTGTTCGCTCAGCTGCTTGGGTCTCGGCGGAGCAGGCTCTGGTTTTGAGGTCGGTTTGGAGGTTCTCGGTGGCGGTGCTTGTCCAGAAGATGACGGCTTTGCTGAGTCGGCGGATTTGGAATGCTGCGGTCCAGCATTTGTTTGCGCGGGGCGAGTCTTGCGCAGAGACGGATAGATGCGATTGTACTGCCGGCGCAACAGATCGTCCTTTAATGTCTCGTATGCGCCGACTAGTCTCTGGAAAGCTTCCGTTGCATCAGGTCGGGGGTTACGGTCAGGATGAGTCAGGAGCGCCAGACGGCGATACGACTGGGTGATTTGCTCTGTCGTTGCATCTTCCCCTACCTCGAGAATCAGGTAGTAATCTTCTGTAGCGGACGTTGGCGCCATCTCTGCGCGAAGGGCGTCGTTCCGCTGGCACAAAGGGAGGAGGAAGATTTTGGCTTTAATGTGGCAGCGTGCTGCGCAGCGTTCGCTCTGAGATTCACCACCGAACTCCTGACTTCTCTCTCGGTCTCGTCCTTGAACAAAAACAGTGGGTCCTTGGGCAAACGAGTTCCAACGAGCCTTTCTTTCGACCTGCGTCTGGCACGTTCATGACTTCCACGGCGCAGCCTCAGCGCCGACAAATGCGGCGGAACCCTCATAACACCGTCGCTCGGAAAAAGATTTGCAGCAGCATGAACATCTTGATCAAGCAGAGGTTCTCTGCGCAGAAAGTCGCGAAGCCATCATAACACACCTTGACGCTTCAAGCTCAGCCATGCTCAGACCCAGTCTCGACCTCTCTTCCAGCAAGCTCCACTTGAACCCAGCCTTTGATACACTTTGCTGCATCCCTTGGACTGCTCAAGTGCCTCTGGAAGAAGCCCTGCAATTGACTCGGCGTGAATGTGTCATCGGGAACCTGCTGGGCAAATTCGCTCGCCAGCATCCTCAGCTTCTCCATCGACACATGCTGATCCAAGCCACCTTCCGAAGCGTCCTCGACCTGAGTCCCGGTCAACAACTCGGGCGAGAACATGCGCATGAACATCTCTCTTGCGGAAGCCTGGTTGATATTCCCAAGAAAGACTTTGAAGTCGACTCGTCCCGGACGGACCAAAGCAGGATCCAATTGTTCGGGTTTGTTGGTCGTCATGATGACCAGCCTTCCTTCTTGCGACCCTACGCCATCCAGCACATTCAGAAGACCAGAAAGCGTCACATTCGATAGCATGCTAGACATGTCGCTGCTGCTGTCCGTGAGATTTCGTTCCTGACGATGCTCTCTACCAGACCACACTGCATCGATGTCTTCCAGCAATACGATACATCGCGGTGGAATTTCCTGAAACATCTGCTCCAGATCGGCGTCGTTGGCAATGCTGGGGACTTTGACTTCGTACAAATCGAGACCGAACTCACCGGCGAGTGCGGTGCTGAGTGAGCTCTTTCCGGTTCCTGGTGGACCGTAGAGGAGATAGCCTCGGCGATAGGGAATGCTGCGACTCTGATACAGCTTCCTGGTGCGTGTGTCCAGATAACTCCGGATGTCATCTATCAGGGCCCGCTTGACGGTCTCGTCAAAGTGCACCGTCTCCAGACCACGGTGCGGTTTGCGATACTTTGGCTTCCACGCCATGCCATACCGATCGCGGGAGTAGATGATCACGTAGAACTGAGCTTTCTTCTCCGCTTCCTCACGACACGTTTGGACAAAGTCACGAATCGGACTTGACGAACGACCCAAACAACGAACGGTCAACTCCTCGCCGCCTATTCCATCATACATCGGATCGCCCATCGACGCATTGAAGTTCTCCATCGATCGCGAGACTGCGAACAACGAATTGCCGTGCCAGAACCACGCCGTTTCCCAATGGGGCAGATACTGGATCGACCGTTGAGCTTTCTTCAGTGATGCGCCTGGATCCACATCCCTGCCCACTTCCGTGCGGACGGTATGGAAACGGAGACTTCGTGGCTGAATGACATGCTCGAGGACCCACGCACTCACGCTGCGGTTGATTGGGTCACCGGCTGGAACAGTTATCGATGCGATGAAGAAGCGCTGAATCCAGGACGAGACATGGCTTGCCGTGCTGTACACGAACTCCCAGGCTGACGGAAGAAGACCAGCCACGGCAAGTACGGAGCCATAGTGCGTGAAGTCGAGCTCGGAAAATCTTTCAATGAGTGTTGATCGCAGAAGAGCAAGGCTATGAACGGGCCGAAGTGTTGTGGCTCCGCCGGCGTGGAATGACATCAAGAAAGTCGTCAAAGCATTGAAACGAGGAAAATATGTACAGATGAAGAAAAGCCACGCAACGCGCTGGGAAATGAGTGTAGAGATGATGAATGTTGAGAGTGCGAGTTTGTTCAGAAAGCCTCAATTTTCGAAGCGCAGACTTTTGGCATCGTGCGAATACTTTTGACACATAATGACCTTTCTCTTCTTCGACTGCATCTCGACTGTCTTCATGAACTTCCGTACCAGATTGTTGACGACGACTGAGACTCCATTCCGCACACTGAAGTGAATGTCACATCGAAGAGGTTGTATACAGTGTTTGAGCAGGGCGACCTCGGTCTCAATCCACCTCGTCAAGCGGCTCGCCAGTGCCTAGGAAGTACTCTTCGACATGGAGCCACCGCCCGTGAAAGCCTGTCTCTTCGACATGGACGGTCTGCTGCTAAACACAGAAGATCTTATCACTGTGTGCATCAACATCATCCTCCGAGAATATGGCAAGCAAGATCTGCCTTGGTCTCTGAAGGCACGTATTCAAGGCCGCTCGGCCGAAGCAAGCGACGAGATCCTCCAAGACTGGGCGCAACTACCAATAGACAAAATTGAGTACAAGCGACAACATAAAGTCCTTCACGAACGCATCTTCCCGACATCCGAGCCTCTTCCAGGAGTTCCGACATTGCTGCGACAGCTGGACTCTATGCCCGACATCAGCCTGGCCCTTGCGACCAGTTCGACACAGGCCATTTTCCAGACAAAGATTGCTGGATGTAGAAGCTTATTTGACTGCTTCCCACAAGACTGCCAGGTCCTGGGCGACGATCCGAGAGTGGAACATCACAAGCCAGCTCCGGACATTTACCTTCAGGCGCTTGCTTGCGTCAACGACAGGCGGGCGACGGTAGATGGTCAGGGTTCTGTGACTGCAGCGGAATGCCTGGTGCTCGAGGACTCCATCCAGGGTGTCGATGCTGGCAAGCGTGCGGGAATGCAAGTCCTTTGGGTTCCACATCGAGGCCTACTACAAGAGCTTCTGCAAGGCGATGTTGCGAACGATGATGTTCGAAGGCACTTTCAGGACGTCTTTGGCCTGGATGCCAAGGTACCGATTCGAGGTTTGGAGATTGAGGCATTGGCAGATCACATTCAGAAAGCCACACTTGGTTGGATTCGCATGCTCACATCATTGGAGCAGTTCCCGTATGCACAGTATGGACTGGTGTAATGATCGACCAGCTCGGCTACTGATACATGTGCGCATGCGATGCCAGCACTTGTGCTGCAGTCCTTGCAGCGGGTCGACCTGGAGCGCTTTCTTCCCGCAACCTATGCATTCAGCTCTGTACAATTGAGTGTAGATCTGATCGAGTGGAGAATGGAACACGCGAACACGCGAACCCGCTCAAGCAGGCGTCAGCGATACCTTCACGCCGTTCAGAGGAAATACCGTAATCGCAAGACTCTCCACCCACGGCTCAACGTCCTCACTCTTCAACACTTGGAATTCTTGCGCCATTCGGACGAGAACATACCCAGCTTCGGTAAGGGCATATTGCTGCCCGATACAAATGCGAGGCCCACCATTGAAAGGTAGATATGCCCATTGAGGTCTCAGCTCTTCGTCCTCCCAACGCTCTGGGCGGAACTCGTCAGCGTCCGGCCCGTATATGTCCTTGCGGCGATGCATGGCGTGTATGTTCCATGCGACGACTCTTCCCTTCGCAACGAAGACTGGCGAGCGACCATCGATACCGCCGCCGTTGGGCAGGACCGTGTGACGGACTGCCTGTCGCTCATTGCGAGGGATGACTGGATGAAGGCGGAGAGCTGTCGTTGTCAGCAGCTTGTTCGCTCGTGGGAAGACGAAACTTACATTCGTTCACACAGCGTTGAACGTATTTCAACTGCCTGAGTTCATCGTAGCTAGGAGGTCGACCGCCCAGGGAAGCGATCTCTTCTCGGACTTTGTCCCAGACGGCTGGATTTTTGGCCAACATGAAGAATAAATTTCCAAGGAGACTGGCGGTGGTATCTCGACCAGCAAGCAGCAAGCTCATGCATTCGTCCAAGACGACTTTCCGGCTAGTCGTACGGGCCGCCAGCTCGTGGGAGAAAATGCGCTTCGAGGAGTCATGTTCGGATGTCGTCCCGGATCCGCTGGCCTCACGTATTGCCTCATCGACGAATTGACCTGCGAAATCTCGACAGGTGCGGTACGCCTTTTCTGCTTTGCGATCACGATAGATCATGCTCAGTCGTCCAATCGTTCCTCGCACCAACATCGCCTGCTTAGCATACTCGAAGGCGCTTTCGAAGTCAGTCCCGGAATGCTCGCCTTTCAGAGTACCAGCAGAACGACCGAAGAGAAAGTAACACGCAGAATCGAGCGTGTAGCGATATAATAGAGGCTGCAGGTCCACGACCATTTTCCCATCCCGCGGCAGAAGCGCCAACAGATCCTGAAACAAAGACTCCAACGAGACCAAGTCCGCGATTTGATCTCGAGCGAAGCTAGGCCTTATCAAGACGCGGGACCTCGCCCATGCCTCGCCGTCCGTGTCGAAGATGCTCTCGCCGAGAAGAGGTCGGAAAGCGTCCAGACGATACCCTACGGCATAGTCTTTGAACTGCAGGGAGAGGACCGTCTTGATGTTTTCAGGATCTACCGTGACAATGTGATGTCGTCCAAGCTCCGTCGCACTGAACGTGTGTCCGTGTCGCTCGAAACTTTCGCAGCCGAAGTCAAGTAGTCGATGCTGTCGGATAGCACGAATGAGGTCTGGCAGAGTGTCGAGACCGAGAATGATCCTCGTGCCGTAGGACTTTGGTGTAGGCTTGCATCCGTGCGCTCGTGCGAATTGGCGGCAGTCCAGGCGGTATCTTATGTGCAGCCATGCAGCATATCCTAGGACTGCCAGTGTGGTGCACAGAAGTAATGCCGTGTGCGGCGCCATCGATTTTGAGGTTGGTACTGCTTCTGTGGTGGTTCGCTTTGGCGATAGCGGCAACCCTTTGCAAAGACACAGTGCGTGGTGCACTAACCAGAGCATATATGCGTAGTTGAAGAAGCGGGTATCGGCGCCACTCGGGCAGCAGTCATCACCGAAAGATCCTGCTCTGATGCTCCGACTGGTTTTTCTGCGTTGGCAGGGCACGAGGAGCTGAGTCTCATTCGCTCATGGCCAAAATGACAACCATCCTTCCGCAATTTTGCAGTCGTGCGATGGAGCCAGATCAGCTGTGTGTGCGGTAGGCTCAAGTGAGCAATCGAAAAATGTGATTGACCACTGAATCACTCCTGGGCTTGAAGTCGTTCAGATGCATCGACAGGGAGAGCGTTGAGCTTGGTAGCGTGAGGTGGTCACACAAGGCGCGGGGCACGAAGGAACGCCCGACGCCGTACGAAGCTCCCGATTCACAAGCATCAGCAAGAGCAGGTCTGGAGGACATGGCTGAAGTTCATCTCGTGACGCTTGCTGCGAAGCGATGGTGGCTACCTGATGGCTCATGCTGCTTGCCACATCGATCTTCGCAAAACATCAATCGAGGTTTGTAGTGAATGATTTGAAAGGGCGTTGGTTGGTATGTCTCATCGCCGAAGAAGCATTTTCGTGTGTGCAGGACCGTCTTCACTGTACACATCGTTCAAGGGCCGACAAGTAGCCAGAAATAGAGGGCTGTATACAGCATGCGGATGCATCCAAGTGGTCAGTCACCGCTCAGAGCCGGCCAAAGGTTTTTGGCTTTATAGAAGTTCCGATTCGTCTCTGGGCACGCCCTTATGCTTGGAAACGAGTTGGCCATTCCGATACGTTCGTACGCTGTCCTTCCAGGTTCTTCCCTGGAGACACGCTGATCGATTGCGAAGGCGGCGTTTTAGGACGGAAGGGTAATATAGTACAGCGTATCAAACTCCCACTTATCCACCGATGTCCCAACACATCTGCCGTCTTACACTCGTTCCCCAGCTGCACGCACGGGGCGGCGAATCGGGCGGGTTACGCCCTCAATTGCGGCCCCGGTCGTTCGTACTGAACGCGTGCAGGACAGCTCTTCCATTGTCTACCTCCCTCTGATTCGCAGTGGTCAACAAGGAGTTTGGGGAAAATCCATGAGGTCTTGCGGGACGTTTGTCAAGCATGACGGGTGTGATGGTGTTGAGGCTAGAGTTGTTGGAGGGCTTAAAAGACAAGCATGCAAGAGTACCGATGTCGCGGACTCGTCGCTCAACGTTGGTGTCCACAGTGAACGTTATCGTTGGTTTCCGTCGCAAGGACGTAGGTCCTGAGAAACGGCCCGTTGTAGTTCGGTGGTTTGTATTGCTTCGTAGTAAGTCGAGAGGCGAAGTCTCCGATAGCACAGGAGACACCACCTTGGTTTTCCTTGTGCACTCGCCAGGCGGTCCAGCGTACCCAGCAACGGCAGTTTTTCTTGCAATTTTGCTTGCAAGCGGGGAATTCGCAACCGGTATTGTACGTGCCGAAGCCGTCGTCACCCATGCATATGTCTGCCCGCGGAGGGTCGAGATCCGGTAGATTGACCAACTGTCTGTTCATGTCCGCGAGCATTTTGTTCACATCAATGTACTGGCGACAGTCTTCGAATTCGCCGGCGACAGCCCGTGCCTCGTAAGAAAGTGCAATAGATCGGCAGTCATGGGCGAAAGCAGGCAGAACCAGTCCCAGGAAGGCGAGAAGTAGTAAGGCCATGGCCGAGTTTTGGCGTTCCATAGTTCAATGGTCGAACAAGTCGAGTGTGCAGACGGCGTAGTGATATACGGGTCAAGGAACAAATTTCGATGGAGATTGAGCTGGTCGGAAATAGGCGTTGATGAAGGAATCTTACTTGTGGAACGGAAAAGGACGAGAAAGGTGAGAAATGGCGGGACAGTCTTTCTGCTTGCTCGCCTTGCTCGCTATCCCTCGTATCGACGACATCGCCTCCTCCAGATCGCTCTGCCTCGCGGAAACATCGGTGTTGTTCTGCAGGGGACAGGCAATAATTGTTAGTCAGAAAAAGCTTCGGACAGAAAGTCGGCCGCCAGCGTGCTGTGCATCGAGCATACAGCGTGTAAATGCGTCGGAGTGGTCGCCTTGTGGTTGTCTCGTTCGCGCATGATAGTGGTCGCCTCGTTTGCAGGCACGACAAGGGTATGCTTAGAACAGTGCGAGCACGAAGCTTGAATCGCCCATCCCAGTTGCCTCGTGTTTCCGTCTTCCTGGCTCAGTCGTCGCAACCACGGCGCAAACGGCGAATTCGGCATGGCGAGATGCGACGCTAGGGTCCGGAAGAGGAGGAGGAGAATGAGCATGAGCATGTCTCAACAAGGGCTTCTTTCGCTTCGTCGCTCGGCGCTCTCTCATCTCGATCATCGGAGTGTCGATTCGTCCGGTTCAGCTCTGGAGGATCGGGAGTTACTGCAGCATCGTTAGCCTGTACATTCGATCACTAAACGTAGGTTAGCCGAAGTCTCCGTCATCATGCTCTACCGCGTTACATCCAAAGGACACATCTCGCTCCGTGGTCGTCCGAATAGAGCTCGCACAACGAGAGGAGATGTCCATCGGAACGCCGATCAGTCTGCGGGCCAAGTCGAATCGTTATTCCTGCTGTATCAGAAGGCTGCAAGGTAAAAATCTATTTCCTCCTCTGTCTCACGGCATCAACTTTGCCGCCCAATTCTCCTCCACATGCCTATACGGCTCCAGCGGAATCGGGACACTCCCACTGTACCCAACATCACCCTGCGCTTTCTGCAGCATAGCCGCCGTTCGGCCGACGATCTTCGCAATCCACCGATCGTTCACCAGTCCCGTCACCAACCCGCGCTTCATGCCATCCCTCGTACTGCTGTGCAGATCGCGCGCAAAGTCCTTGATCGCCTCCTTGGTCAATCCATCCTTCAAGTTATTGCGGATATTCTTCGCGAAAATCTTGGCGCCGGCCATGCCCTTGATCGAGACATGGGAAACCTCACTGACGGAGTCCACTGGTGACACGGGAGTATCCTCCGAAGCTGTATCTGGACTTTCCACTTCATCCATCTCCTTCTCCACGATGTCTTTCTCCAGCTCGATGATTTTGGTCGCCTTTACCAGAGAGGCGACAAAGTTCAGCAGACTCTGGTCACAGCTGGCCGGTAGACTTCCATGAACGCTCATCGTGATGGACGTTTCATCCTTCTGCAATGATTCAAGAGTCCGCTCAGCTTGTACAATCTTAGGCAGACCGTCCGCATGAGCGACGTCCTCGGCCTGTTGCCGCTCGTCCTCGGCTGTTGGAGGCGGCGGGATGATATGCTCGTGATGCGGCAGCAGGAATGACGGAATGGTAAATGTAGCGTCGACACCACCCAGTCTCACCACAGGTGATATCGTGCCTGATTGCGGAGCTGTACGGTAGGCAACGACCTCATTGGCTTTGAGAAATGCCACAATATCGAACGACGTACTCCAGGGTACCTGACCTAGCGCTTCAATGTCAGCCAATTGGAAGCAGAAGTTGGCATCCTTCAGCCATTCGGAGAGTCGCCGCCAGAGTTTCCTCAGTTCCATGTTGTGCTCGGTGTGCCGCCGAAAGACCTTCTGCTGGAGCAATGCCGACACCCAATGCCCGGATCCAGCGGCATTGATGCTGGCTATACCGATAGGGTGGAAGTAGCTCAGCGGTGAAAGTAGTGCTCGTAGCAGGAAGGGTAGTCTATGCAAGAATCTCCGAGTCGATTCAGACGACATGGTCTGCAGCGTGGTGACCTTGACTGATCTCTTTGGAGGATGACTGATCGACGGTACAGCATGTAGCTCTGCACAGACTGCTGCGCGTAAGTCCTTCTCATTGTCGAGGGTAAAGCCTTTATGGATCGTCTTTGCCCTCTGCCGGACCGACGCTCTCGATTGATAGATTGCACTGGTTGTGCGAATCTCGGTCATCAACTCCTGATACTTCTTGTCGGCGAGCTCCTCATCCGGGGAGAGGGTTCGAACACCTTCGAAGCCCTTGCGTGGGGAAGAATCTGCCATGTAACTCACACCGCCTGCCAAGGACTCCCGAAGCTTTGGCCTGTCTCGGAATCCAGCGGCTCCCATGGATGCTGCTCGGAGCAGAGGCGTGTCGTCGATGAATACGCTGCTCTCACTCATCGAATCATCCACCGGATCGTCCATCGCCCCGAATGTCATCTCTGCATTGCCACCTTTGATATTGGCATACACGTCGCCAATGTCGATCCGGCGGAAGAAATTGACGGTGACCTCATCAACATAGATGGCGAGCTCGATGTCGTTTGCAAGCTTGATGCCTAGCGGGGAGGTCAGTCAAAGCCACTCACTAGCCAGCGCCCTACTAACCGACTTCGACACCATGCGCAACCAGTGACAAGCTGGAGAGGGAAAAGGTGACTGCGCGAACGACCATCAGACCATCCACGTCCGTATCAATCTCCAGAGCGGGCAGGTTGAACAGCGCAATCTTATCCCTAATGAAGTGCGATGGGTATTCTCTGAGCGCTTTCCGGAGGATTCTTCGTGCCAAGTCCGAGACTGATGGAAACTGCGACAGGCATGTAATGAAGAGGAGTGGCCAGCAAGCCACGGAGAAGCAGATGTGTAGGAGCCATGAGGTGGAACAGACCGAATATATGACGTTGAGCGTGGAGAGCACCGTCCAGAGAGGGATGTAGGGTAGGATCCTTTGTCCTGTCTCCGAGCCGTAAATCAGAAGCAGACTCTCGATCGCAGCTCCGGACCAGAACCAGCGTCGTGCCCAGGCGAGAGAGGAGAATAAGAGGATCATAAGCGATGTAGTGAGGGCGGAGACAGCCACGCCACCGAGCGTTCGTTTCGACTTCTTGTCGTCGCCATGGCGTGGGACCGGCTTCCGCGGAATCATGATCGGATTGGGGGCCATGGTGATGATGCAGGAGTGGCAGCTTGTTGCGTGTTGTCGTGATTAGCATTGATTCATCATGACTGGTGTTGGCGTGTTCTGTATTCCCACGCGCGTAGCTGTCGGTGTTGATGTTTGCGAGATGCAGATGGAGTCGCACGAGACCAGAGCAAAGGGAACGGAAGTCCCTCCGAAGTCAACCAGGTTGATCGCCGCCCGCTTTTTTCGACACGCAGGGACGTCATGGCACGACGGCGGAGCGGGGTCCGGCGAACGCGGCGTGGCAGACGGGGAGGTTGGTTTTCCGATTCGACTATTCGACATGCCCTGGACGCTTACTTGTACAACCCTTTAGCACGCCATCACACATGCCTCACTATCGAGCATTCCCTCTGTATCCTTGAACTCAGACTCGACCTTCAGCCCGGCACGATCAACCTCACCTCGAGCTTTGCCGTCCTCCTACCTGATGACTGCATCTCCTCTAGTAGCCGTCGCTCTGTCATCCAAGTTCCCTCCGTGCCTAGCATCTCCTCTTCCCTCAAGACGCCATTCCGACCAATGGCCGCTTCCATCGCATGCACGCAGCGTTCCTGTATATCGGCAGTACCAACAGCATCGACGTCCTTATCATGACGTCTCGCGAATGAGAGGAGATCTCGAGCCGACTGATTTACCCTTCATACCATGTCCTTCCCATCCTGCTCCTTGCATGTCTTCCTCTCCCTAATGTTGCTGTCCACGATTCCAATTGGCATCCTCCAGATCATGAAGACCAACGAAGTCGTGCCCGGACTCGCCACATTTCTCTCGACACCTGCTCTGGCATCGGGACACGAACAACACCATGCCGCTCAGAACGTCTCTCTTGACTGGCATGCTCCAGCTCAGTACTTTGTCAATAATCTCACCACCGCGATCAATGGAAGCGGCATCTACGGTTTCATCTTCAATTCAAGTCAAGGACCACTAGACACCTACAACTGGTGCAACATGCCGCACGTCAACTCACAAACGTACGTCCGGCCAGGTCAAGAATACAAGCTGGAGTACGTCGAGGTGATCCACCGCCACCACAAGCGAACACCCTACGCTAGCAACACATTCCCCGAGGAAGGCTATGCCTGGAACTGCAGCGATGAAGGACTCTTCTTCGGAGGGAAGCCTCTCAATCCATATGGCAACAACTCGGCTGCGACATATTGGTCGGTATACACGACAGACTCGAACCCATATCCACCGGTCGGCTTCAACGGAACATGCCAGTTTCCTCAAATCACTCGTGGAGGTCTCGACGATAGCCATCAGCATGGTGTAGACCTCAAGGCCGTGTACGGAGACATGCTCGGCTTCCTTCCCAGCGACTATGATCCAACGTCCATATCTTACCGAGTGACCAACAATGTCATCACGTCGCAAGTCGCAAGTATGCTCATTGCTGGAATGTATCCCTCGCGCAAGGACTGCGATACTCCACTGCTCATCCAGCCGGGCAGCATCGACTCGCTCGAGCCAAACTATCCTTGTACTGCAGCTACGGCACTCTTCGGCTCGTATGGTCCCGGCAGCACGTCGCCTGCCTGGACCCAGCACCTCAACGCTTCAGCTGGACTGTTTGCCCGTCTCGACGCTCTGTCGGGGGTCAATCCGAATTCCACCGGCTGGCACAAGAGCTGGGACCACTATTTTGACAATCTCTCCGCGAGGCTATGCCATGACAAACCCTTGCCATGTAACATCGTCAACACGACGAACTGTGCCAGTATGGCAGAGGCAGAAGAGGTCTTCCGACTCGGCGAATACGAGTACAGTTTCATCTACCGCGACTCACCGCATTCCCTCGCAGCCAGCGTAGCAAGCTATGGCATCTTCGTGGCTGAATTGGCGCAGAACATGCGTCATGCCATGGGAGAGGGACCTCCTTCGACAGGAGATTCCAAAGTGAAGTACCGCCACAACGTCGCTCATGACGGATCGGTTTCACGCTTGCTGTCGATACTGCAGATTGAGAGGATGGTATGGCCGGGCATGGGTGCCGAGGTGGTGTTTGAGCTGTACAGCAAAGCAGGGATGTACTTTCTGCGCGTACTTTGGGGAGGAAGAGTCCTTCGATCAAGCCATCCGACATTCGGCCAGATGGACATGGTTCCCGTGGCACAATTCCTGGCGTATATCGATGGCTTGGTAGGTGTCAAGGCAAGAAAGGTTCCTGAGTTGTGTCAGACACCACGGGGTGAGAGGACCGGAGAAGGTTGTGCATAGACAGCAGTCAAAACACGCCGATCTCATCAGCAAGACACTTCACGACCGAGAGTAGGTCACTCAGCAATTTCTCACGAGTACAAGTAAGGTAGCCTTATAAAATACGATGTCAGGATCTCGAAAGGTCAGGTTCTCGTCACTTTCGAAGCTCACCCGGCGGTAAAGGCCGGAGTTTATCTGAAGCCCACGCTAGGCTTCTTCAAGCTTGCAAGCGGGCCCGAGCGTCCGTTCTCCAGATCTCCAGTGTTGATGGAAGCTCGAGTGTTTTGTTTCCGATTCACGACACACCTCACCTATCCCGACCCCCGACAACATCGACATTTTCACGACCGACTCCTCACTGGCGACGCCCATTCGACTTTCCCATTTTGCGCGTCATGTCGAACTCCGAGGACCCCGAGTCAGGTACGGACCGCCTCACGAGATCTACCGCGCGAAACCCGAGACGACGCCAGCGGCAGAGCGACAACGATACTCTCAAGACATCCGCACCACAGCGGAAACGGAGCAAGTTGAACGAAGACGTCTTCCAGCCGCGCGCATCGACCGAACAGGTCCCGATAACAGATGCGCTGCAGCGAGCCGCGAACGAGGGACCCCAGACCAACGGCCATCACGAACATCTCCCGCAGCATGTAACGGCGAGCGGACGAGATAGGCGGGCATCATCAGTGGATATGGAAATAGCAGTCCGCGGAAAGAAGCCAGCGTCGAAGCGGGCGATGCGCGGCGATGGCGCGACAGTCCTCACTCAAAATAAATGCTACAGCGCGCGTCTGCTGCCTAGCACACCGAAAGAGTTGAGAAAAGAGGGCGTGGATTATCGCGGTAGTATCGACACGACTGGACATGCTCTGGCCATCACACACGATAAAGCGACCGTATGGGAGTACAACGGACACACGGCCGGCAACGCGAAAGTCTTCGATCTACCATTTCCATCTCGAGTTGGGGAACCCTTACCCTTTGGCGCACTGATAGCGAGTGGTGTGAGCAATACGGATGTGGGCTTGGTGGTGATTTCAGCGACGTCGGGAAAGGTGTTCTTCTATGAGTCGATCGACCGTACCGCATCGTTGGGCCTCTTCCAGGACCGGAAGTCATCTGTTCAAGGTGACATCGGGCTATACTCTGGTGAACGGGTGGCGGATGTCGTTCCGGCGGAGCACGCTGGGCTCATGGTGGTTCTGGACTCCGGACGAATAGCCCACTTGACTTTGAGGGATCCTCAAGGGAAAGCAAGAGTTGTGATCAACTTCTTGCGCGCTTCGGATTCTCGCTCTGGTGGCATCTTCGGTAGCATCAAAGGCTATCTCGCAGGTGCCTTCAAGAAGGATCTCGCTGCTGTTCATACCCGACCATCGAGAACTCGCGGACAAATGCAGACTGTTTCGCTCACAGAAGGCGGAGAAGTGGTCACCTGGGAAGTGGATTGGACTGGTCGATCCGAATGCAAAGGCACCACGGAGATCAGAGAGAAGCTCGTGGAGGAGTTGAAACTGTTGGCTATACCGGAACTCGAGGGACGATTGAGCAATCTGGCAGCACTGGATTTTGCTCTGTTGGACAGCCCGATCGCCGCCGGCGGTCTGGAACTGGCAAAATTGAACGATACTGAGGATCAATCGCTGCATATGGCCGTACTGCTGCGGGTCGGCGGCGCGGATATGTACGACTACGCGGTGGCTGCGCTGACGCTAAGTGGACTTCGCGCCGACGTGCATCAAATCACATACATCACAAAGTACCAGTCAAAGGGAGGCAGAACATCCACCAGGCCAAGACTGGTGGTACCAAAACCTGAGCACACCATATTTGTCACCTTTGAAGACGCCACAGTCATGCTCCCAGCCAGACTACCGCCCACCGAGGGGCCCGAAGCCCAGCTGGTCACTGCTGATGTGCCGAAGGAACCTTATGAGGAGGCCCTATACCTCAGGCCCAGCAGAGGTCTTGTCTTCCAATCCTGCCTCGCAGAAAACTCTAAAGGCAGCAGCCATGCTACATGCGTCGCATTTGTGAAGAATGGAGGCCTGGTCCGAATATCCTCTGCGGACGTGCACAAACTCGCTGAAGGACCAACCATCTCGGCGAAGACTCGAATCGAGAATGCTGTCTTCTTCGGCATTCTGTCCGACAACATCTTGGATTTCACCCGGATCCTCGATGCGAAGCATTCGGTCGTTGACGTGGAAAATGCTGCCTTGCAGGTTAGTGACGAGATAGTGCGTGCGGCGACGCCATACACCACCTTCATCTCGCCCAACCCGACCTCAATGGAGCAGCATCTCGTCTCCAAAGCACGCGCCCTTCACGCCTTGGCCGGGCACATTCGCACCTCATATCCAGCAATTCCGCGACAGACAATGTGGCGACTGTTGTTCGACGCAGAGCATGTCGCTGCGGGACAAGAGCTTTGGACTGCCTTTGAAGAGCATGTTGCCGACTCCTTCGATGGAAAGCGAAAAGCTACCATTCTCGATGAAGTATGCACATGGTTCACGCAAGATCACTTCGCTCAGCGGTCAGATCTAGCCAACGAGGATCCCGTGCGAAGGTTTTTCATCGGCGGGTTGCACCACCTAGAGCCCCTCCTCAATCATGTCAAGCTCTGCGTGGCCGGCCTCAAGCAGGACGATAAGCCGCCGAAGCATATTCTTCGAATCGTTATCCAGGCGAATGATTTGTGGATCCGATCTCTGGGCGCAGCTTTCGCCTTCCGTGGTCGCAATGCCTCCGATTATGGAATCCTTCCAGACCTTCTCGAAGATGGCGTTCTGGTCGAGACCACTGAATACGTCGATCTTCCTGAGTTCTGGACCTCAGTGGCAAGACTGACCGAAAACACCGTGGCCATTGCCAGACTCTCCCGTTTCATCGCCAATAGATATTACGAGTCTGGCGATCAAGAGGCAGTGGTGGAACAAATGGCAGGCGAACTTGCACAATTCAACCCCAGCATCTTGCAACTCTATTGTCAACTGTCCGAGGAGTCAATCAATTGGCGTGCGTCTCGGCCGTCTCAAAAGGAACGAGAGTATGCTGAGAGTCTTCGTGAGCATTACGACTCCGTTCGGTACTCGCAATTGCGCAGTCTTGCGGACGTCGGCCAAGCAGAAGCTGGTATGCGGTTGGCGGAGAAATACAACGATATGAACACCCTGACTGATCTGGTAATTGCCGAGGATCAATATCTCATCGAGACCGCGGAGAAGACTCAAACCACAACAGACCGGCAGTTCATTCTCAAAGCCCGGACGGAGATACAGGCCAAGATTTTGACATACTTTGAACGATATGGCGAAGCATGGGCCACGCCTTTCTTCGACAAGATGTTCTCGGACGGTGCGACCGGTGCCAAACTTGATCAAGCGCAAAAAACATGGAAGTCCGCCGTCACCAAGTACCTACGTGCGGATACTCGACGAGCGAAGCTTTGCTGGATCAACGATGTGATGGAAGCCTCGGACTTTGAACACGCAGGCAAAGCTCTGGCCGACACCGCAACCGAACAGGAGAACAAATTGTGGGCGAAAAAGGTTGAGCTCTCCATGTCCAGGCTCGCACTCATGGCCGCTGAGGAAGATGCTGCGGCCACAAGACTCGCCAATGGCGGTCCTATTCAGAATAACAACCCTGCAACGAAAGACTTGCAGATCGTCAAGGCGCAAGAGAAGCTCTACGACCACATTCACGGCACCATCATCGGATCCCTTGACCGCGAAGCCGAGACTATAAATTGCATGCTCAAATTTGGCACGCACATCTCGGACATGATCGCGTTGCGTCAACTGCTGGAGAACGGTTTGAACATGATCATTGACCATACAGTCCTTTCGATCGAGCAGCTGATCGACGTGCTCACGCTGATCGACATCCACCCCGACTCTTCAGACGACGACGACAGCATCCGCGGCGGCGAGTTCGTCCTGGCATTGTCTGCGCTCGACGCAGCGGCACCTTCTTTGCCATCAGATCGCTTCGAGACTCTGCTCCAGCTCATCTGGAAGCGATGCTACATCTACGACGACTGGACACAGTTCAAACTTTCCGGCAAGCAGAGCGACGCTGACCGAGCAGGCGTCCTCCGCGGCACAATTCTGTGGTCCACGCTTCGCCAGGCTCTCGATGCTCACCTCTTCGACTCCGACTCCAGCCGACTCCGCATTCTCGCGCCCAGCGACTGTCTGGGCTCCGCGTGTCTACCAGAAGATTTCAGCTATCGTTTCCCCGACGAGGAGCTTTTGATGCCCATCCTCCATGACTGCAAAATCCAAGACGAAATTCTCCAGAGTTTCGTGGCGGATCGTCGGCTGGATGAGATTGCGGCAGATTGCTTGCGAGATGCACAGACTCAGATGGAGGGTCAGCATACGGCGGGCAAGAAGACTGCGCGGGAATTGCAGGAGGTGGATGTCGAGGCCGAGAAGAGTGTATTGGAGAATGGTAATGGTCAGATGCATTCGAATGGATATGGCGATGGGAATGGATACGCGAATGGGCAATATGCGGATGCGGGTGCTGACGAGGATATGTTTTGAAAGCATGGGGGGAAAAGGAGGGCGGAGGTCATGAAGTCTTGCCTGGAGGCATAGGAGACCACAAGTCGTAGAGATTTGAAAGGCATGCCCCTGGATGGTTCGTGGGCTGGTCAAAGTTGCTCGACTCATAGGCAGAGTGAGTGGTGACGAGTTAAAGCTAAAAGCCGAACAGAGGCTCTCTTCAGTCTCTATCTTGTAACACTCTTCAACTTCGTCGTTTCCCCGCGATCCAATTCTGTTGGTGCTCATGCACATCAAAAGAGGTACAGCTTTTCACGTCTATCGTTATGCGTACAGCACACAGCCGACTCCATCCTGCTGTGCTCACTCCCGCTTCGTGTCGTCCACGTCACCGTCCCTCCAACCAGCTTTCCACCCCGTCCATCTACGTCAACTTCTGCTTGATGAAAAACGCCCTCAAGTAGCTCAACTGCCACGCGCACGTCACCCCCAACACCACACACTGAATCATCGTCCACCTCACCACCCTCGCATTCACACTCTCACTCTGATCCCTAAACTCCGCCTCCCTCTCCCTCTGAAACATCTGCTCCCTTCGGATATCCTGCAGTCTCGCGTTCAAATCCTTCGCCCGCTGTGCCACTTCGCTCAATTTGCTCTTATCGCTCGACTCGATGGCGGAAGTCTGCCCGATGGCGAGTTGCAGTTCGAGTTTGACGCCGCCGACTTCCCGGCCGCTGAAGAGCCAGCCGGAATTTTGGGGCACGTTGTTGGGGGTCAGGCAGATGCGGTGTTCGCCGGCGTCGGCGGCTGTGAAGGTGAATTTTCCGGTCGAGGAGGCGGTTTGCGAGACGACGCGGTGGTCGTGGTCGAAGATTTCTTCGACGCGGATGTACATGCCCTGCGGATGGTTAGGCGGGGGTGAGGGGAGTGCGTGGTGGGGAGGGGTGTACCATTGTTGGAAGGCCTTCGGGATTTGAGGTGTAGGCATTTTGTTTGACGTTCCATTGCAGTCCTTTGTAGTGTCCTGGACTCCTGTCAGTACTGCGCGGTTCGGTGTGTTGCGCCAAACATACCAACGACCAGCGTGTCCTTTGGCAGATCCTCAATGAAGCACTTCTCTTCGCCGGCGTGCAGGTAAAAGTAGAGCGCATTGCTGGGAGAGACGAGGAGCGCGGCGAGACCGAGGAGAGACCACATCGTGGGCGATGTTTTCGAGTGAGAGCGTGGGCGAGTTGTGAGGTGCAGTCGAGTTCTCCTACCGGACATCTTTCGCCAAATGTACGCGACAGGAGGTCGAAATGCTTCAGGGTCTAGACACGTGACCGAGGAGAGAAGACAGCGCGCCTCGCAATTCGAGCAGACACAGTACACAACCAACAACGCACTGCAATTTGACGATATACCAGTCAGGCCGTCGAGCAAGAGGAGTACCGCAGTAGCCAGACGATCTAGCATCAGACACGTCTCACCAGGCGCGGTAGCTTCATTGCACCGCGAGTCGAGCTACACCAAACTTCGCCCGGCGACGTGCAAGCAGATGCCTCCGAAGGCGTTTTAGGCGTAATGCTCACGAGGCTTTGCCGTCAAAGGCGAACGGCATGATCTAGACAGAGCAAGGTCCTCGATGGCCTGATGATCAAGGCCATGCTTGACGCGACGAAAATACTCGCGCCCAGTATTCTCATTGCAAGTCGTCTCCTCATTAACCTATCTACCATTGATGTCGGCGACATCAATGACCGTCGCAGTGATCGCCAGTGGGATCCCAATCCCCAAGGACGAAGCTCCCGACAAAGGTTCCGCCCAAAATCGCAATGAAGTAGCCAACATTCATCGTCATGACCGCCAGCATTCTATCCGAGTCAGCATGGGACCTGGAACGAGCGAGGCAGAATACCTACAGCAGATAACTCGTGCCGGCCAGGAGCGTGTCCAAACATGCCCTCGCCAGCGCAACATCGACGTTCCACGGACGACCCTTCTCGATATTGGATCTCAATCCAGCATCTTCGCCCTCGAAGTCCTTTCGCAGAGCCCTCGTCTCTCGTCGACGCGTGTACCAAGCCATCAGGCCGTCGAAGTTCGCACGCAACACGACGATCCCCCGGAATATGGCGGCGAGAACAATCAGGAAGATGATGGTTCCCACGTATTGCCCTGTGGTGTTGGGAGTCCAACTTTCGGCGTACAGAGGTGTGCTTCTGCTGGTGAAAAATGTCATCATCATATGTTCCATGGACATCATGCTGTGGCCGCTGTGGTTGTCCGAGTCCATGCCAGAGTCCATGTTCATACTGCTGGAGTGGTCCATACTCAGGTCGGTGAGGTGTCCTATCGGGGCTGAGGACGGCTCGTTTAGTGCGGCACCGGTCGCAGTTCAAGGGATGGTCAAGCACTGGTACGGTGCTCTTGTTGACATCTTATAGTATCCATGCTCTTGCTACGTGCCTTGAGGCCAACCACAAAAATGTGCTCACGTGGATCCGCAGTAAACAGAAAAGACAGCAAGGTCGCATATACGCACTCAATCCACTCGCAAACGTGCTCGATTCTTGAGGTCCGAAGCTGGCCGCCGATAGTCCTTCGATCATCGAGACCCTGCAGGGGCCAAAGCGCAGCATTGGCAGGATGCGAAATACTTGCTCAAACGATCTCGTCGGATATGACGCTGCCTTTCGTTGTGGTCATCATCGCAAATCCACCGACAACATGAGGACGCCAATACGCAATACCTCCAGGATCCCGCTCAGACTGCACCGCATATGTCGAACTCTGGTGGCATAGAGATCTTCTTCGAGGGGGTCGCATGTGCCTACGGAGGAGCTACATCAGCAACCATACTTTCATTCTCCGGCTCCGACTGTCCCGTGTGAGCCACCGATGTCCACGTCGAGTGGTGCAGTTTGAGCGGAGCCACGGAGGTAGGTCATGCCGTGGACGAACGCATGTGCGAGCGGATTCTTCGTCTTGATCCTTTGCGCAAGTCATGAGTCGGGTGGAACGCATCTCGGCTCGTGAAAAAAATACCTGCATCAAGACTCGACAAGAATAGGCGTCGTTCGCCTCTGCTGGTGGGGACTCCTCTCTCTTCGACGTTAGCTTTGCTGTGCTCTTTTGCTCATCTACTGCTACTTCCTCCTTCGACGGCAAAATGGTCACCCAAACGATGGCCGCGTAGAATTGCAACGGAAGTCCACCGCTTGCAAGATCATCATGTCGATGATGTCGCGTTCCCACGCGCACGGTGCCAGGGAAGCATGGGTATAACAACCAGTCACGCGGCATTCGAGTCGAGGATAGCATTGATTCATGCAGTAACGGCTCTGGCAACTCATTCAACGCGCTGGACAACTCGGCAAGACTGAATGTCCCAGCTATCATCAAGACTGAGGCATCGTCGCTGCACGACTCTTTGAGTGTCTACGTCTGTGGCCTGCTGAGCACGCAGTCTGATGCTGTTGATGCGGTCGCCGTGAAGCAGATTGTCGGCTTCAAATACGGGAAGAAGGATGCGTATCTGCACATTGAGCACCTTTCATGGGCGTAAGGAGCGACTGCAATTGTCATTAGTGCTGCTTATGCTGGAGACGGAGCTGTCGGCCGAAGCTCGAACGGTCTGCTTACCGGACGGACCAATGTCTGTAGCGCGATCTACCAGACATCGTTTGGGTCGTGCTTATCGAAGCTCGAGTAAGAACTTCTTGCCGCACAAATCCGTCCGTGGTTGTTTGCACAAGGTAGGACCTCGTCGCTCGGAAGCCTACGGATGAAGCTCGACTGCGCCTCGATAATACAAATCCACGATTTTTCTCACCTTCTTCCACTTCTGACTTACGTTTCTAAACTCCACATCACTCCGAGCCCCTTCGCAACCGAATCACTCCAAAGCGCACTCCAAAGCGCACTCCAAAGCGAACCAAAACAATCCACAATGCAGCTCATCACATACCTTCTCATCGCTGGCTCCATCGTCGGAGCATTCGGAAGCCCTGCGAACGGTCCACCCAACAGTCCAGGCACCAATCCGGACCCGAACAGAAAGCACAACATGTACTGCGACGGAGGACAAGCGTTGGCAACGACTTACTCCTGTGCCGATGCACACGGTGGCCCGGTAAGACCTGCTTGCTACCCGCCCTACACCGATGATGAAAGTCATTGCTGACGCCCGAGACCCAGATTTACGACTCCGACCATTGTTGCGTGTACGAGAAGTATCTGAACGATTTCAACAAGAGCTGTGCGCAACGTGGTGGGTCAGGAAAGGAGGATCCTAAAGGTTGTTGAACGAGGTTGGTGGAAGGCGATTTGGCTGCCGCCGATGAAGGACAGGGAATGATGGAGTGAGGAATGGGAAAGGCCGTCTTTTGTGTTTTACTCGCACGGCTGGAGGCGCTGCGATCCCGCTCGTTGACCATCGCAATTCGATCGTTCGTTCTCTCGCCAACTTCATCTTGACCTTGTTGAACGTGTTCACTGTCTTCCGGAGGCAGCGGGTAGTAAGCAGCTCACAGGTTGAGTCACCGTCCAAGTCGTTAGGCCACCCAGGTCGAGGTCGCGGTATTTGACAAGGTGAGATTGTCCGTGTACAGGGCGGAGTCCTGGGTTGCCAAACCGACAGCGGAAGCGAGGGTATCTTCCTATACCGGGCTAAGGCGCAAAGACAGTCTCAGACTGGAAATCTCTCCATGTCTAGATCAGTGAGCGTTGTGTCTCGTTGTCTCAGATGGATCTCTGATCGTCGTAGAGAAGCTTTCCAGACTAGCCGCTAGTGACGGGTCCGCCCGCAGTAGACATCAGTGATCACGGGGAAAGCAGAATGGAAGCTTTGGTTGGTACCCAAACGACCTTGCCCAAACAACTCCCAAACACAACGTCACCTCCTGATCTCCCTTTCCTCGACCGACCACCGCATTCGAAGAATCTGCTCTACGCCAATTCCACGACGAAGTTGTATCCCGCGTCCAATTGCCCTTCGATTGCTCGCCGGAAACAAAGAGATCAGCTCTCCGACGTCCTTGGCTCGGTAGCTCCCAGAGAAAAAGCCCAAAGGTCAACCCGCCGAGCCAGCATCAGAAGACAAAGACGTATCGAAAGACCCGGAGCTTACGGGAAGAGCACAAACGGACGACAGAGGCAAGCTCGGCAGTTTTGGGAGCAGAGCTCAACTCCACCACACAACCCACAGCAGCACTGTCCAGTCAACAGGAAACCAGACCCTGCACCGTCCAACATGGCTCTCAACCCTCACCAAAAGAACAAGGTGGACATCAACGTACGTTCCTCATCCATCCTCACCTCTTCCCCCCAGCGCAACTCCCACTAACACCCCCCTCCCCCACATAGAGCCTCAACGAAGAAGAACAAAAGCTCTTCCGCCTCTACGGCAAACTCCCCAACAAAAAAGACCTCTTCTCCAAAAAGCTCTCCGAGCGCAAATACTTCGACTCGGGCGACTACGCCCTCTCCAAAGCCGGCAAAGCCGACACCAGCGCTCTCGGCGGCGGTCTGGGTCGCGAACATCCCACGTACTACTACCTCCCCTCCCCAAACACACCACCACCACCGCCGCAAGCTAACTCTTCCACGGCAGACCAGAAAATATCCCCCACCTCTCCCAAACGCAGTCCAACTCCTCCGGCAGTAACTCGGCCGGCACGCCCTCCGGCAGCACCCCACCCGACGGCCATCGCGGCTCCTTTTCCGGTCCCAGTGGTGCCGGCGCTCCGGTCCTACACCCAGGCACACCGGGTGGTCATATGTCCGGCAGTCCGGTCAAAGAGGCGTCGATTCTGCACCGAGGTATGAGCGTGGACGAACAGGATACAGATGGTCGCGCGGCGGATTCGCAAGTGAACGAGGCTGGGGAGGAGGGAGTGCCGATACGGCAGTGAGCGGATGGGATGGGATGGGTTTTACGATGAGGTTTTTGTGGTTCTTTGATGTGTGGTGGTTTTGATGAGGGTTTTGGGAAAGACGAGTTATACGGCAGCAAAGGACGCGGGACGGTTAGGGTGTAACGCGGGACGACGGCCGTCATGAAGGAGCGAGACTGTGGCGCGGGCGTAAGGTGTAGGAAAGGCGTTGGCTATGAAGATGCGTGCGAGTATGAAGAAAATTACTTCGAGATCTCAATTTCCTGGCGTGCTCGTCAACCGTGAGAAAGTCATGAATCCAGTGATGTCGTCGTGCGCGAGCAGTTTCCTTTTATGAGCAGTGTACTGTACAGCTCTCTACCTCTAATTTTTTACCAACCACGCCCGACAACAAGTACGACACATTGCCCGTTCTTGTACACTTTTTCCCACATCACTCTACCCCTTCTGCGCCCCCTTCTTCGCCAACAGATTCAACGCACTCCCCGCCAAAATAAACCCCCTCTGATCCTTACTCAGCGTATGCCTGACCTTGACCCGATGCGTCTCCCCCGTGCTCCTCTTCTTCAACACCAACACAACCTCTCCCTCCCCGCCCTCCAACACATCCCTCAACCCCTCCGTACTAACCTCATCACACCCCTCGAACAAATCATAATCCTTCTCATCCGCAAACGTCAACGGCACGACCCCCTGCTTCTTCAAATTCGTCTCATGAATCCTCGCG
This sequence comes from Zymoseptoria ardabiliae STIR04_1.1.2, assembly GCA_000223765.2. Classification (NCBI taxonomy): domain Eukaryota; kingdom Fungi; phylum Ascomycota; class Dothideomycetes; order Mycosphaerellales; family Mycosphaerellaceae; genus Zymoseptoria; species Zymoseptoria ardabiliae. The sequence continues at coordinate 39,784 of AFIV01000400.1, read as the reverse complement.
AACGATTTCGTCAGAATGATTTTACCCCCCAAATACCGCGGTTGCAGAGCGGCGTGTTCGCGCGCGGATCCCTCGCCGTAGTTGTGTTCCGCGACGACGAGCCAGCTTTGACCTTGGGACTTCCATTTGGAAGCGAGTTCGGGGATGGTGTGGACGCTGCCGTCGATGTCGCGGACGGAGTTGATTTCGTTGGTGTCGGCGGAGAGGGCGCCGATGAGGGTGTTTTCGGAGATGTTGGGGAGGTGGCCTTTGTATTTCAGCCAGGGACCCGCGGCGGAGATGGTGTCGGTTGTGCATTGTCCTTTGACTTTGGCGAGGACTTTGAGGCCTTGGAGATCGGAGTCTGGGAATGGCTCGAAGGGTTCTAGCAGGGCGAGGCGGGTGCTGGTGGGAGAGACGGCGACTGAGACTTCAGCATTGGGGATGGGAGGTGTAGGGCGGAAGAGTGGGTTGCCACTGGCAAAACCTGCAGATGGCAAGTCGATGCCAGTGGGTGGATCAAATTTGAAGGTTTCACCGCTGGGCGTGGTGAGAGAGTCGGTGATTGGGTTGAAGTCAGTCCGACCCGCGTAGGACATGGCAGTGACCAGCTCAGGAGAGGCGAGAAAGTTCATCGTCTTGGCGTTGCCGTCGTTGCGAGCGGGAAAGTTGCGGTTGTAAGAGCTGAAGATGGCGTTGTTCTCGCCCTTCTTCACGCCATCGGTGCGGCTCCACTGGCCGATGCAAGGCCCGCAAGCATTCGCGAGAACCAGACCGCCAGCTTCGGTGAATGTGTCCAGGGTGTCGTCCCGAGCAAGAGTAGCACGGATCTGCTCCGAGCCGGGAGTGATGAAGAAGTCAGCCTTTGGCTTGAGACCGGCGGCGGACGCTTGCTGGACTAGAGATTCGCAGCGAGTCATGTCGGCGTATGAGCTGTTTGTGCAGCTGCCAATCAATCCAGCGCCGAAGGTCTTTGGCCATTGATTCTTCTCGACGGTGTCCTTGAACATGGACAGTGGAGTTGAGAGGTCTGGAGTGAATGGTCCGTTGATGTGTGGTTCGAGGTCGGACAGGTTAATCGTCACGACATCATCGTACTGGCAATCGGGGTCGGCGGCGAGAAGGTTATGAGGACCAGGAGATGAGGCAATCGTATCGGCCTGCTCTGCAATAGAGCCTCGGTGTGTCGACCGCAGGTATGGACCGTGAGATGAGGACGTGTAAGGGAAAATGGATGTTGTGGCTCCAATCTCAGCACTAGAAATGATGTGTCAGTAAAGAAGACCCAGAAGCGATTGATCGCGAAGACCGTACCCCATGTTGCAGATCGTAGCCATGCCTGTGCAGCTCAGAGTCGCGACACCCGGTCCAAAGTACTCTGTAATGTATCCAGTTCCACCTCGTACTGTCAGCTTCCCCGCCAACGCAAGAATGACATCCTTTGGTGTTGCCCATCCACTCAGCTTGCCTTCCAAGCGTACTCCTCGAATCTTCGGCGCCTTCAACTCCCACGGAGCATCGACCAGAGCGTCCACAGCATCAGCTCCACCCACACCAATGGCAATGGCACCCAACCCTCCACCATTCGGTGTATGACTATCCGTGCCGAGCATCATCAACCCCGGTGCCGCATAGTTCTCCAGTACGGTCTGATGGATGATACCCGCGCCTGGCGGCCAGAACTCAATACCATATCTCTTTCCAGCACTCTCCAGAAAGTCATAGACCTCCTTATTACCCTTGATGCTATTTGGCAGATCCAGATCCGCTCCCTTCTCACCAACAATCATGTGGTCGCAATGAATCGAAGCAGGCACGGCCGTTGTAGGCATTCCACAACTCATGAACTGCAGCAATGCCATCTGCGCGCTCGCGTCTTGCATGGCGACCCGATCGGGCTTGAGCTTGAGGGTCGCATTGCTGCGAATGTCGGTGCCATTGTTGGTGCCTTCGAGGAGAGACTCTTCGGGGTTGTCGAGGTGGGAGAAGAGGATCTTCTCGGAGAGAGTCAGGGATCGGGATGGGAGGATTCGTCGGACGGCGGAGAGTCTCTTCAGCAGTTTTGGGTAGGGAGGAGTGCGTGAAGCGACATCGCTGGCGGCGGGCGTGGAGGATTGATCGGCGGCGGTCGCGAGGCTTCGTTGGAGTTGTTGGCGGAGAGGGGCGGGCAAGGACAGGAGGGACGACCGGCCAGGCGGCACTGCGACTCTTCTTGCAGCCAGCATTTCTGAGGGTATAGCAGATGTTGTCAGAAGGAAGCTTTCATGTGCAGCTACGAAAATGTATAGACCCAAAAGAATATCTCCGTCCTCGGCAGGTCCAGGAGAGCAATTGGCGAATTAGACGACACCTAATTCAAATCATCAATCCATCCATCAATTTAGGCTCTCGGGTGATCCGTCCACTAACCTAAACCATGTCGCATCCCCAGGATATCTTGACCTTTGCATAAAAAAGTTCGACGACATGCATTGATTGTGATCGTGGACTGGTCCAGAATCGATTCCAACAACATCTCCACGTCTACTCAGCACAACAAATCCTCCACACAATGGCCCCACCAACAACCCAACCCCAACAAAACCAACCCAAACACACCTTCATAGTCGAACACCTCGACCCCGAACTCGAAGCCTGGCAAGCCCTCGAATACACCACCATCTCCACGGAATCCCTCGCCTCCAACAACTCCCACTTCCTCCTCTCCGGCCTGGACCCCTCCTTCGACGCCGCCGCACAACTCGACATCCCCGCCAGCAGCAAGACCTCTCGAACCGTGGAGACCATCTATCCCACGCTCGAAGGTCGTCAAAAAGTCTGTCTGCTCGATCCGAAAGCCGAGCAGGATCTCTGTCCGGAGGATGGGGAGAGATTCGAGGCGTTTTTGTTTGGAGGGATTTTGGGTGAGTTGTCTTTTTGAGGGTTGGTTACGTTTTGTGTCGAGTTCTTTCTGACACGTGCAACCTAAGGCGACGACCCACCCCGCGACCGCACCGGTGACCTACGCAAACTCGGATTCCCCGGCCGTCGACTCGGTCCCGAACAGATGACGACCGACACGGCCGTTCGAACGACGAGGATAGTGGTTCAACAAGGCCGTAAGTTCTCCCAAAGGCCAACTCAAACACCCTAGGGTTCGTCACGAACTAACGACACTTCAACAGTCCAACTCAGCGAAATCCAATACGTCGACCGTCCCGACGTCGAAATCCTCGACGAAGACGGCAAACCGCTCCCCAACGAGAGCATCAGCATGCCGTTCAAGTATGTCGCCGACAAGGACGGGAAGCCGATCATGCCCGAGGGCATGTACGAGTTGTTGGCGAGTGATGCGGACAAGGGGATTTTGGACTTGTTATAAATCCAAAGTGTCCGCGATGCAAAGTCCGCGGTACATGTTCGGAGCTTCAATCTTACCGTATCCGATACGCAACATCAGCGACCGAACCGCCTCCAAAACTGGTGATTGAGTGTTTGTACATGCTTCTGCGTAATGTATATCGTCTCGCCTCCAACGCCTGTTCTATGCGGGTCTACTCGACGCCGTTTATCCAACACTCGCTACCCGCGATGCCGCTGCTGTCACTTCTCTGGAATCTCTCCTTTCTACCACTGCAAACCTCGCCCTGTCACATCTGCAGCACAAATTCCATGGTCCATTGATCAAGTTCCGCGCGCCTGTGCACCTCTTCACCTCCCGCTTGATCATACTATTGGTACATCGGCCGAGCATTGCCTGAGCTCTGGCACATGATCCTACCATACCGGACGGACATTCCGTCTCTCGCTTCGGCATTCGCCAGGTGGCGACGGGCGTCCAGGCATTTTTTCAACAATGCCATCTGCATTTGCAAGTAATGATGATAGTTTCGGCCCTTCGATCGAATGCAATGGCGCAATGGACATGTGACAAGCCCCTTTGCTAGCCAAGGCCTTGTTGCTTGCTGCGTGGGATGGATGTATGCAAGTCTTGATACTTCGACCGGCGTTTCGATGGCGCTCGGCATGCCAATGATTGTCGTTTGCCACAGCTGTCTTCGCAGTATCAGTCCCTGCTCAAGAGTAGTCTCACGCTTGTTGCGCTTCTCCTCTTCTCAAAGCCAGTAATGCCCTCACGTCAGTCACATATTGCAGTCCTTCCAGAAATGGTATCAAATGCAAAAGATCGTTGTCCGTCGGGTCACTGATCCAGCCCTCGATGGGAATCGCATTGTCTATACCGTCACAAATCAGCTCTACAGTTCCAATGTCTTCATGTCTGCACGATTACTCACCTTCGTGAAAAATGTAGCTCATCGGACTATTGTCCAAAATCGCAACTCGACTCAAATCCGGCTCCACCATGGCCAGATCTTTAATGTACGCTCCATTACGATACGTGCAGTGCTGTCGATAATATCGGCCCGAGAAATACTTCCTTTCTCGCTCTAGCCAGTCAATGACCGGATCAGCGTACTCTTGCACGCTGGCCGTGAATACGATCAGATTGTACCACTTGGCGACTTTGCGGAGGAATTCGTGGCAGGCGGGACGTTCGTGGACGTAGTAGAGGATCGGTACACCGGATGCGAGAGGTGGCGAATTGGCTGATGTCGAGGTCGGGTAGGAGAGGCGCACTTCGACCATGTGGCCGGTGGACATACGGCCACCTTTGGCCATGGAGTGGATCAAGGTCTCGTCGAGGTCGATGATCAGTGTTTTTCTGGGCGTGTCGGGGGAGTAGGAGAGGGTGTATGAGGGTTGGCGACGTGGGACGAGAGGTCGTGGAGTTGCAGGTGCTCGTGGGTAGCGTGTCAGTTTGGCGGAAGCTCCCACGGAAGATGGGGATTTCAGCGCGGAGGCGACAAGAGCTATATCGTTGTCTGCGGACCCGGGTCGGCTAGTAGAGCCAGCTTTGGACGCCTTGCGCTTACGCAGAGCCTCGTCGTTGGCGACCTTGATCCTTATGCTCTTCCGCTGTGGTCGGTCTGATTCTCCGGGCGGTCCAGGGGACAGTGACGCAGTCCTGGATCGAGTATGTCGGGCAGGACTGTCATCGAGATCGGAGCCTGTCGAGGATATGCTGTCCACGGAGGGCGATCTTCGAGTGTGGTGCTTTTTGGTCATCCTTTCCTTGTCATCTGACGAAGAGTCTCCTCCCGTCGCGGTGTGTATCTGCTGTTTCCTTTTGCGCCGCGACACCAGGCTGGCGAGCTTGCGCAGCGGCATGATTGTAGAGAATCGACCGTGTTCGTCGTAGAAGCAGGCTACCACAAATCTTCCCGGCGCAGTCACGGTGTGAACAATCAGGTGTACACCGTACAGCACGGCGTGCGCTATTCTCCTCGGCGAATACCACGCGTATCTGCTCGACAATCCCGATTCGTCCGTCACTGTGGTGCCGTTCTCCAGCAACGGTGTCTTCTCGTTGACGTACTCCTGCTGACTGCGCTCGTCCTCCTCTGCAGCATGTTGCACGTCTTTGCCCCCGACCAGCTTTTCAGATATCGAGCCAATGTCCACCTCCGAGGACTGGAGGCCTGGGATATGTGTAGAGGAGCCAGTTCGGGATCGCGGTGGTGAGGGCGGAGGAGTGTTGAGTCGCGACAGGAGATTGAAGCTGTTCATTGCTGCCGCAGCATGTCTTGCGATCCGGATCAGACTTGAATACCGGGCGAAGAGGTTCGAGGGACAAAGAGAGGACGAGGGCGGTAACGGAAGAAACAAAGAGCGGCACGTTGTGTTGTCCGATGCAGCTGATCCCATCCAGCGTGGAACCAGCCGAGCTGCTGTGCCGGCGAGCAGACGTCACATCAAAGAGAGCGGGCCGGTGCGAGACCAGACGTCGACGAAGCTAGACTAGCGAGAGATGGTCTTGTTCTTCTCCACGACTGCATCCCAACATCAACTCATCTCGTATTGAGAGGACAATACTCTGCTGGAACTGGTGCTGATTCGCGAGCTTGGTATATCTTGTGAACACGTCGCCGCCGCCGCCCTGGGAGCCTTGGGAAATCATACGTTTCCCCTCCCTCGAGAGCAGGAATTTCAGAGTCACGGCTCTCGAAGACAACAATATAGCACCAAAATACCGAACACACCTTCAGCATGCCGTCAGCCGTGGCCACGCAGGCGCCTTCTCTGGCGACGTTCCTCAAATCACACAAGTCCAGCGACATCGAGTCCTCCATCGAACTACTCATCTCCCTTCTCAAGCGCCGTCAAATCAGGAGCTCTCGACCATGTGCGATTGCAACCGCTCAGCTGCTCCTCCGCGTGGTCGGCGAACAGCGGTGGAAAGATGCTGAGACTCTCATTCAGCGCGTCCGCCAAGTCGGCCGCAGATTGACGGCTGCCCAGCCGCGCGAGATGGCGGTTGGCAACATCGTGCGCCGCATTCTTGGTATCGTGCGCGAGATCACAGAAGACAATACTACCGAGGATCACGATGAAGGTCTACCTGCGGTCGCGGTGACTGGCGAGTCGTTCAAACGAGCGAGTCTCTCATCCAAGACATCTGGATTCACTCCGCTGCCGCAGGGAACGCCTCCTCGAAAAAGCATGAGCCCTCCATCGATAGACGGCGCTTCGGATCATACCCAGCGTCCTGCCATGCCAGCGCCTGCGGGTTCTCTTTTTGGCATCTTCCAAAAACCCGGTGCCTTTTCATCCAATGCTGGATCTCCGCTCACATCAGGCACAGCCTCCCCCATTCCACACAAGCAAGCCGAAACTAAAGTCGAGAAGATCGACATCAAGGCGGAGGTCATCGACGGCATCAAGGATCTACTCGAAGAACTGGACATCGTTGATACACAAATCGCCGAATCTGCGCTGGATCACATTCACTCCAATGAGATCATCCTCACGCATACCTCTTCTCAAACGGTGCAAAAGTTTCTCGCCGCAGCCGCTCGCAAGCGCTCATTCACAGTCGTCCATGCTGAGGCCTCCCCGAATGACCATATATCTACTCACGCCACGATCGTCAACGGTAGCACATCTTCAACAGAAGACGACTCCATGGACCGCTGGAAACCTTTGACCTCTCTCGGCATCAAAGTCATCCTCATCCCCGACACAGCAGTCTTTGCCCTGATGTCCCGCATCAACAAAGTCATCCTCGCTCCACATACGGTCTTAGCCAATGGTTCACTCATCGCTGCGGCCGGTGCGAGTGCCATTGCGCAAGCCGCGCAGATGCATCGCGTGCCTGTCGTCGTGCTCAGCGGAGTCTACAAGCTCAGTCCTGTCTACCCATTCGATTCGAATGAGCTTCTGGAGTATGGTGATCCGAGCAAAGTCGTCGGTTTTGATGAAGGCGGGCTGGTGGGTGGCGTGGACGTCGTCAATCCTGTCTTCGACCATGTGGGGGCAGATCTTGTGGACCTTTACGTTACGAACTTGGGTGGATGTGCACCGAGCTTCTTATACCGCATTGTTGCCGATCACTATCGAGGGGAGGATGTGGATCTGTGAGGATTCTTGCCCCAAGAGTGCGTTGTTCAGGGAAGCACATGCGAGCTCTTAGGGTTAGAAGCCTTAGGGTTAGGTGGAATCACAAGGACCTACTATTTGCTCACACTTTTCCGGACACCTCGAAAGACATCTTGCTGAACCTTCCGACAGCAACAGCAGGCAGGTAAAAGTAACCATTGTCCGTGTCGCGTGATACAATTCACAGCGGCATGGATGTCGAGTGGGTCGAATCTCCAAGACTGACGTTTGATCAACCTGTGTTGGTCAGTACCGCCGACCGCCATCGCCAATTGGCGCTCGCTTCTTTCCCGTTGTCCACGATTTAGAGTGACTGACTTCAAAGCAGGCGTTCGATGGCATTTTAATCTGGCGGTGAAGGGTGATCGAGATCTTCGAGATTCCTGGCCATGGATCATGTGCCAACGTATATTCTCGCAAATGCCCCTCGGTTGCCCCACTTCCAGCAGGACTTCTGGCTCGCCGCTTCTTGCCCGCTCTACATCAACATATCATGAACATTCACATCGATTTGCAACAACCAGGAAACACTCTATTTGAAGCTCTGACTTCAAGCTCGTGGAATCTGCCCTGATCAATTCGGACAGACTACCAGGTCACACTACACTTCGACTCCCGCTTGAACTCACTCACGATGCCAAAGATGCTCAGAATAGAGTGCAGCGGGACTCCCTACGAGGTACCACGCAACAACAACAGTCACCCAGCAGAATAACACAAGTGCTAACAACCAAGGCAGATCGGCCTCCAACATGGCCAAGAAGCCCGCGTCCAAATCTCCCGCAGCATCATGTTCTACGCCGACCTCTTCCTCAAAGAAGCCAAACTCGACTGGTACCAAGTGCAATCGCTCGCCATGAAATTCGAACCCGTCATCCGCGAAAAGTGGCCCGCCTACATGGAAGAACTGCGCGGAATCGCCGACGGCACCGATCTCGGCGTCGAAGACATCATCGCCATCAACGTGCGGACGGAGATTGCATTTGGTGCGTTTTCGGATGGGTGCACGGCGCTGTCGTGGAAGACGGACGAGCACTCGTGGCTTGCGCAGAACTGGGACTGGAATGAGGTGCAGAAGAAGAATTTGGTGTTTTTGTCGATTGAGCAGCCGGGGAAGCCGAAGATCAAGATGATTACCGAGGCCGGGTTGATTGGGAAGATTGGTTTGAATGATGCGGGTGTGGGAGTGTGTTTGAATGCGATCAAGGCGAAGGGGATGGATGCTACGAGGCTGCCTTGTCATTTGGGATTGCGAATGGTGTTGGAAAGTACGAGTCGAGCGGACGCGGTGGAGAAGTTGGAGAAATTTGGGATCTCATCCGCGTGTCACATGCTGATTGCAGATGAGAACGGCGGCGTGGGCGTCGAATGGAGCTCAACAGACGTGGCCAAGCTTGAGATGAATGATACTCGCCAAGTCTTTCACGCCAACCACTTTCTGCTGCAACACGATGGTGTGGAAGACAAGAAGTGGTTGGAAGATTCGTCCTTTCGGACGAGCAGGATCGAGGAGCTGGCGAAGAAGGTCGAGGGCGAGCCAACATATGAGAAGCTCTACGACATCTTCTGCGACGAGGAGAACTTTCCTGGGAGTATTTGTCGAAAGATGGAAGGGAGAAGTCAGTCGGCGAGTCTATTCAACATCGTGATGGACCTCAAGGCTAGGAGAGCAGACGTTACCTTGGGCAGGCCAACGGAGCCGGAGGAGAAGATCATCTTGTCATTCTAGCTCGTTAACGATGATCAATTTTTGGCACACGATGTTCGCAGCGTATGTTGAAGCATCTGCAGATTTCTTGCGCCTTGTGCTAGACACACGGTGCACGAAAACGACTGATTGGTCCCGGAACTGCCATACATTTATCGTAAGTGGTATGCTAGCGATGACCTTGACAAGCAAGAGGTGAGATCGCACTGGCGAATGCTGCACCATCAAAGCCCACAGTTTCTACTACTTCTTCGACTGCAGACCAAGAGCCGTCATAGACCAGCCAATCACTGAGTCCAGCTTTCCAAAGTCTCGTCTACCAATCTTGCCAGCCAAGTCGACGACCTTGAGGACGATCTCTCCAGCGCACTTCCCGCCTGCCTGATAGCAGAATGCTTCGCCAGCCTTGAGGAACGCTACGTAGACTCCTGCGAGGCACAGAGCATATCCGAGAACTGCCAGTAGCACAAGCGTCGCTGTACCACGGAAGGAAATGTGCTGCAGCAGGGCCAAACGGTTTGGGCTGCCGTCACTGTCAATAAGTCTGCTCAGTTGTTCGGCGAGGAGGGCGCGAGCAACTCACATGCTCCAAACCACAGCAGAGGACAGCAGGAACACTCCCGTGCTGTTCATGACTGTCTTGAATTGGTCCATCCTTGGTCCTAAGCTGCAGGAACAGCCAGTCGTATTCAAGACCCAAGCGATCAACAGCGGCACGAGGAATCGATGGGCGACGTAAGAGCCCCCTGCTATTAGACCCACACGGCCGTACCTGATCGTATCGGCCTTGATGGTGGCGGACCAATTGTTGTGGACTTGCTCGGGGTTTGATTCGGTCAGCCACTCTCCAGAATAGGACACGCCGATGAGGAGCAGAAGCAAGGAGGCAGCAGCCGCGACATGTCCGGAAGGCACCAAGCGCTTGAGCAGAGAATCGTTTTCGCTTGCAGCGTTCGCAGCCAGTACTGAGCCTGAAATCGACAGCATAAGCAAGCAGATCGTCAAAACGCTGCGGAAAAGACTGAGTCGCAGAGTGCGCCATTCCCAGTGGTTGATGGTCTCCTGGGATCGTCTTTTCATGGCCAGCGCCTTGGGTGCGGTGCGCGTGAGTGATTGACCGGATGCCGATGGACTCGCCACCGTGTTCGACGAGGAGCGTGTCTGACGTTCCATGGTTCAAAAGGCCTGGAAGTTGTCCTTTCCAGCTTGCGGATCTGAGCGTTCAGACAGATGAGAGAGCCTGATCGGAGCTGTTGCCGTCTTTCAGATGCACGTGTCGATGGACCGCGAACCTTCTGTCCATGTACTGCGATACCTTATTTGAGTAGTACGCAGTGCATTGTGATGACTGTGAAGTGCAACGTGACGAATGTTGTGGGGAAGCTTGCCAGACGATGTCATCGTAAACAAAGAACATGACATGCCCAAGATAGGGTCACTTCTACTAAAAGCCTCCTGCCAGCCCAGGTGTCCTGAACCGTTCTTCCACCATGCCAAGGTTCTTTCCGCCCGCCTTGCTGGCCAAATCGATTGTTCTCAGAACGATTTCTCCCACACATCTCCCACGTTCCGCAAGCTGAAAGCAGAACCCTTTGAAAGCAAGGACGGAGACTGCAGACAAGACAATGGACCATATCGCGAAGACCACGACGGACCACGACAAAAGGTCGGCTCTCGCACGGATGTTGCGAAGGAGCGCCATTCGTTTCGGTCTAGGCAGGTGTAATCAGTAACTGGAGGATTCGTTTCTGTAAGGACGAAGAGAACTCACATGATCCAGACCACGACCAGCGAGAGAATGAACGCTGCGATATTGTCCACAACGGACTTGAAGAACTCCAGTGGCGGTCCTGCACCGCAGGCGCAATGCTCGAATTCGTCCAAAAGGAGTGCTGTCGTCGTTGGCACCGTCCAGTGGATGAGGGTGTACAGCGCCCCAACCGCAATTGCGAAGGAAGTGTGGCGGCTTGTCTCGTCCCTGAAAATGCCGAACCAGCTCTTTCGTACTTGTCCCGAGCCGGAGTCCGTCGACCACTCCGCCATGTAGAAGAATACGATGAGCAGCAGGAGCAAGAGGCCAAAGCCGGCGGTGAATAGGTAGGGAAGCACGGCCGGGTTGTCATCCCGAGGTTGTGGAAGCGATATCAGCAGGAGGAAGATGCTCATCGCGCCGCGGAAGAGCGTGAATCGTCGAGCGCGATATTCCCAGTGATTGATGATCTCGTAGGAAAGTGGACTGTCAATGTCCATGACCGGCAGTACGGGGACGGCGACCACGACTGCAGGCACCTCGTCTGCTTGGACGCCACCTGTTGACGGACTGGGTTTCCTCGGTCTCGAGGAGGAGCGCGTTCTTCGGTCCATTTCTCGATCGTTTTGCAATCTTAAGTTGCCAATTGGGGACCTGTGACCTGGAGGCCGAGACTGCCGTAATCGGTGCTGTATTCGGAAACGTTGACTATGCCGTCGCAGAGGATGGTCCGTGGAGAGTGGATGCTAGATGCAACTGATAAATGCGCAGTATTGACCTGGAATACACGCGCCAATTCGATACTGTGGACGTGTCGTGTTAATGTAAAGGGAAGTGCATGTGATGGACAGCGCGAACGTGTCATCGTAAACAATACCGTCGCACATTCCTCCAGAAGGAATGTAAATTGCGCTAATGAAACCGAACAACGCCATCTAAGGTATTCTTTAAACGCCGCCCCTCGTGAAGTCGTCATGCCCACTGAAATAACATGCATCTTATCCCGTTGCAACACTGTTGTCATGTGCTTGAGCAACTTCACCTGCGCCAGCCTCAACTCGAGGCTTCTTGGCGTCACTTGCGCCGTCCGTCTGCGGTTGATATGTGTTTGTCACATCCGCCATGACAGATCGCTTTGCTCCTGCATGTGGCTTGTATGCTCCTCGATTGTTTGAAGGAAAGCCACCTGGACCACCATTTGGCATGCCGATCTTGCGGTTCATGTCGGCCGCAGGGTTGACGAAGTTGGAATTGGTGGGCCGGGGAGCGCCATTGAAGCCATTCCCTGAAGCGTTGGAGAAGCCACCCGGTGCGCCCGGCTGTTGATTTGCAGGCATGGCAGGTGATTGAGCACCCTTCGCCGCACTGAGCAAATCGCGCGAGATTGGAGCAGACTTTCCAGGGTTGACGCCTTGCGTTCGCCGGATAGATGGACTTTCCGCGTGAGGATTGAACGCAAGACTGGCGTCGAGAGGTCGGGCTTCCGGTGGCTGATTGAATACATCTGCTCTTCTTCCAGTCACGAATCCGACTGGAGCTCCAGGAGGTGGTTGAGGTGGCATCGCATTGTCTTCTGTCGCGTTCGGTCGCGTTGGCGCCGCCTGTCCATTCGGACCATGCGTCGCTCTTTGTGGTGCTTTCTTATTTGGAGAGCCTGAGGTGGTCCCAGCAGCAGAGGAAGGATTTGACCGCGGTGCATCGTGGCCTTGCGGGGGCGGTCTGTTTGTCTGCTGCTGATGTTGCTGGTTATGCCGTTGCTGTGCGCCCGGAGTCTGCGGAGGCCCCATCCTCGATGGCGGCGCACCCTGAGCGGCGTTCGTTGGAGGTCGTGGGACGGCCTGTGGTCGCTGCGGCGCCTGCATGCCTTGCATCGGTGTTGGAGCCTGAATGTTGACTGGTCTCATCTGCGGCATGGAATGTGTCCTAGCCATGCCCTGCCGTTGATTATTCTGTGCGCCTTCATCCTGTCCGCTTTCGGTGACGGTCGTGTCGTCTATACGGACCTCATCAGGATGACTAAAATCTGTGTCATCGAAGAAGTTACCTCCAAAATCGTCCTCAAACTCGCCAGAGCCGAACGACCCCACGGAATTGTTCGATTGCACGCTTGCATTTCGCTGCACGGCGGACGTTTTGTTCTGTGGCATCGGCTCATCGGTCGCCATCTCTTTCTTGATCGGTGCAAAGTCGCGGTGCCTGTGTAGATCGCCAGCATCCCACTTTGAGGGCTGCACTTTGACCTTGGTGATGCGTGACAGGTAGTCCTTGTCGTATAGGCAGTTGCCCAGGACGTTTCCGAAGTTTCGCAGCGCTCGCTTCATAGCATCTGTTGCTGCCTCCTTCTTCGCCTTCTCAAAAGCGGCCGCCTTGCCCTTCACGTTCTCGCAGTGTCCGTATCCGATATCCTCGTGAAATGCTCCATCTCGTAATGTTACGCGGACAATGGTCGAAAGTCCGAGATTTATCCGCTGTGTGCTCGGGTTCTCGTCTACGAAGTCGATCTGAACGTTCTGGATGGAGGAGCTCCAGCCATTGAAGCCGAATACCTCGTTCGCAAGATTGATGACCTTCTCCGCTGCGAGATAATGGACCTTTCCACCTCCTGCTCCTGGTCGTGTCGAAATGTATTCCGGTCCCAACTGTTTCTCAAGTCTGCTCTGGAGTGTAGCAATTTCCTGCGCCGTGTATTTCGAGATGCTCGGTTTCGCGTCGTTGAAGGGATTCACCGAGGCCGGAGTGTCACGGTACTGATCGCCAGGTCTGGGAGTGATGTTAGCAATCGGGGGGGTGGAGAAACGGAAGACGAACTCATACGCTGGCATGTTGGGCGAATGCTACCGCTCCGTGGGCATGATGGTGGATGTGTGTGTGAGTGAGGCAACAGTCTTGTGTTTGGTCAAAGTCAAGCTGGAGGGCGAGATGACGCGACGGCGCGATCTGACTGCTGAGTCAGCGATCAAGAGATCCTCACGAAGTCACGTGAAATGTTTCGTCTCCAATGCCGTTAACGATGGACAATAGACACTTTTCACAGATCTCAATTTAATATCAGCATTCGAGACTGAAATATCAATCTGTCATAGAAGAACGAAGCTGGTCGCATTGCTTCAAACTCGACTGCTACCAGACCCTGGGTCCAAGCATATCAGCTCAGGCTTCCGGAACCTGGAACATCAGCCCAGCACATCTTCAAACTCCTATTCCTCCTTTCGAACCTCGCAGCAATCTCCTCGAATTTGGCCCACCACCATCAGCGCCGTATCGTCCAAATCTACGACTATCCGCGAGCATATATCCGGCGGTTTGCGATCTCGAGTTGCCTGGTCATGACATCCTCCGCATAGGAGCCACGTAACATCATGGCTCGCATCTACCCACCGTCTTCGAGACGGCGACGAGCATGGCCATCTCTTCTCACAGTCTTCGGCCTGTTCACTTCGACATGGCTGTCATTCACGGATGCAGCGGCGACCAAATCCGCCGCCGATTACTATGTACACGACCTACCTGGCGCACCTCCAGAACCACGATTGGACATGTTCGCAGGCCACATCGAGGTGGTGCCGGAACATCACGGACATCTCTTCTTCTGGTTGTTCAAGAACAGGCATATTGCGAATCGACAGCGAACGGTCATATGGTTCAACGGAGGGCCGGGTTGTAGTAGCATGGATGGAGCATTGATGGAGAATGGACCATATCGAGTGAACGAGAACGGGACGTTGCGGTTTACAGATGGCGGCTGGGATGAGTTTGCGAATGTTGTATACGTGGATCAACCGGTGGGCACGGGGTTCAGCTATATCGACACCGACTCTTATGTCCATGAGATGCCGGCCGTTAAGAAGGAGATGATTACATTCTTGACCACGTTCTTCGAGATCTTTCCTGAGATGGAGCACGACGATGTGAGTGTGTAAATGTTGATGTGTGAATCAAGCTGACGGGAATATACAGATATACCTCGCCGGCGAATCGTATGCTGGCCAGTGGATCCCGAACATCGCCCAGGCGATCGTCGAACGCAATAAAGCCAACTCGGCACGTCCCTGGAACCTCGCCGGTCTGATGATTGGAAACGGCTGGATATCCGGGCCAGAGCAATACATCTCATACATTCCATTCGCATACGAAGCCGGTCTCATACGCTCTGGCGATGAGGTTGACAAGCTCGCCCGCGAGCAGGAAAAGACATGTCTCGCGGAGCTCCAGAAAGACAAGGACAACAAACTTATCGATATCCATGCCTGCGAACAGATAATGCAAAAGATCATGGCAAATACTCAGCACGACGGTGACTGCGTCAACATGTACGATACGCGACTGCGCGATTCATACCCTTCATGTGGAATGAACTGGCCTCCGGATCTGGCGTATGTCAAGCCCTACCTTCGGCGTGACGATGTGCTTAGTGCGCTTCACATTGACCGGGACAAGAATACTGGCTGGGTAGAATGCAACGACGGAGTCGGCCGTGCCTTTACTGCCCGCAACTCCGAGCCGAGCGTTCATCTTCTACCGGAGCTCCTCGAACACATGCGCATCGTGCTCTTCAGCGGCGACAAAGACATGATTTGCAACCATATAGGAACCGAGAATGTCATCAACAACCTCAAATGGAACGGCGCAGTAGGCATGGAAATTTCTACCGGCATGACTGCTCCAAAGCAAGAATGGACGTTCGAGGGAAATGCAGCAGGCAGCTACCAGACCGCACGCAACCTCACGTATCTCCGCTTCTACAACGCGAGCCACATGGTGCCGTTCGACTACCCGCGTCGCTCTCGAGACATGCTGGACCGCTTCATGGGCGTCGACATTGCTTCCATTGGCGGCAAGCCCACCGATTCTCGCATCGATGGCGAGAAGAATATCGAGGTCAGCGTCGGAGGGCACCCGAACAGTACCGCGGCTCAAGAGAAAGAAGCGGACCGGTTGCAACAGGCATCATGGGCGGCGTACCGACGCTCCGGCGAGGTGGCACTGGTGATTGTCCTGATCGCTGCAGGGTGCTGGGGTTATGTCATTGTCCGTGAACGAAGGAAGAGGAAGGGATACACAGGAGTTTTGGGCTTGGAGCCATTCGATGAGCATGGGAGAAGCATGAGCGATGGACTGGGACTGAATGGCAGCGCAAGAAAAGCGAGGAGGGACGTCGAGGCAGCGAGAGCTTACGACGAGGCGGAGCTGGACGACTTGAGTCCGGCGGGCAGGAAGGAAAGAGGTGCCGATGTAGGCGACGAGTTTGGGCTCGCGGATTCGGAGGATGATAAGGACGAGGACAGTCGGAGAGTGCACGGCAGGGCGAATGGGCGTAGTTGAAGGAACAGCATGGTCGTTCATGAATAGTGGGTCTTGGAGTCCTCGGCATGCTAATTGTATAGAGAAGTACAACGTTTTCGTCGCACGCTTACCGAGTGTCTTGGATCGTATAGAAGTGCGCTTTCAACACGGCTCTGCGCTAGGTACGCACCTCCACGGTACTCTCGCACGCATGCACCATCACCGCATCACATGCGGAATCTTCGGAGCATTTCAGCCACGACCCTTTGAGCGGGAATCGCGATATGTTCGGCTCGCCTTGACTTGGAAAGACACAGCCGGAATTGCCGGAAGCATTGCCGTCGATGCCATTTCCATATTGACGCCTCTGAGTCCTTTTCGTGCCGTGTGGCTTCGGCGTCTCCGGATAAGGTTGTTCTTCGACGTTCTCTGGACGTGTAGACGGTACTTGCCATGGACCTACTCGTAGATTGCGCAACGGAGTGTGACACGAATGCTGGCGGTGGAACGTTTGTTCATGAACCCTTCCTGCACTGTTATTACTCTGGTTGACGCTTATTCAGGCCTGCTTTTGGCTGTTGTCCGCGCTCATGGTGATGATCTCAGGTGAGACTTCTTGCTGCTTAGATTGATACCTTGATAGTCACAAATGGTAGTGTCCGCTAGCACAGTCCGTCACAGACAGTCCGGCTTTTGAGCTCGCAACGCCGGACTGGCTAGGTAGGTACCAGGGACTCCTCTTGAGGAAGTCTGCTTTGGACGAGCGGCCGGAGACACGATAAAGTAATCATGCCGGCAATCTCCAGGTCCAGTGTCTTAGGACTCGGCACCGGAAAGAGGTACAGGAAGAGATTTTCCGGGGTACCTCGACGCTTGTGGTAGTTCTAGTCACTTTTCGGTCGCCACGGCATTCTCCATCGGGCATGAGGAGAGCGACTTGACTGGAAGCCGCCGCAATTTGCCTACATTCGACAAGAATGGCTCGAATGGCGTTGCAGAAGCGTCTTGAGAAGAAAAAGCTTGATGATTCCGCATGTGCCACACATCGAGCCGAGGTGGAGGTGAGGTTGAGGTTCTGCGGCAGTACGAACTACGCAGTGATCGTCCATAGGGCTGCAAAATCGAAGCCACAGGCGCCACACCTTGGCTGATTGACTGACGAGCCGGCGGACTCTCAACATGTGAAGAGCACACATAAGATACCACAGTCTCGCATTGACCACAGCCGGGCAAACGATCTCCTAGAAAGTGGTGGGCGCGAAGTGTCGAGAGCACCGCCAGCATAGATCAGATCGAGGTCGTCTCACTGCCATACTCGTGTGTAGTCGTCGTCCTCCAAGGGCGGTGCTGGGCGGCCAAGAATGCCGTGCTTTCCGGACCAAGCCCTTACGGATTGATAAGTGAGGTTTGGAATAACTTGTGCAGCCGTGAACATCACAACACGCAGTGGCGAAAGAGTCGCTCTCGGTCTCCATTCCGTCCGAGAGCTTGCAGCAAGTGATAAACACACATCACTGCAGCACACCATTCCAAGAAGCCGTCTTTTCCGACTGCCCTGCTGAATGCAGTAGGTATGTGCATGTGCCAAGGAGAGCAATACCGCAGACCTCGACGAGCACTGCGACGCCAAGCTCACTCCCTTCTGGGCACAGCAGAACGGACAACACTGTCTGGGTATTGGTAATCTGGCCATTGTATGACAGATCTTGAAGAACACCCATGTCCAATGCGAAACATCAGGAGCAAAGGCAACTTCAAGGCATCATCTTGGCGCGTAGTTCGTGTCTCCTGATGTAGCTTGTTATCCAGGCTGAGCGATGTCTGATCAAGCTTTTTTAATTTTGTCGACAGCAGCGACTGGGAAGAGGCATTGCAAGCCCTGGTCAGCGTGAACTTTGGCGGAGGTAGTTCTAGCGAGACCAGTCAGTGCCTTGCATGAGGTGAGTGAACCAGATGAGATCCCCAGGCACAGGGACCCCATACTCCGCCACGAGGCGGATTCCGCACAATGCTTGTTCCCACGCACACAACTCCCGGCGCTGATCAGTCGTTATAGTCGTTATCTTTAGACTGGAACGTCCGGAGCGGGTGCTTCGTCATCGTAAGGCGTTCGATGCAGGGCAAGGGAAGTTTGCAGACGAGGGATCGCACCAGGAAGGCGCAAGGGAGGAGTTTAGGTGGTCTGCGAGATACACATGGCAGTACACGAGTATGAAGGCCTGTTCTGGTAGAACCAACGGCCAGTCCTGTCCACGCCGCCGCAACCAAGATCTGTCAATGGTGTGTGAGGCGTTCGCTCGCTCGTTCCCATCGGTGCCGTGGGATCCGGAGTCAAGCTTTCCCAGGGTCTTGCAGCGAAGCCGATCCAAACCTTCAACACACCTTTACACCTGTTCCGGTGCATTCCATTCCCCGAACGACCAAGGACTGCGCCCAAATCTGCCAAGCTAATGTACCTTTTAGCTACGATTCTTCTGCCACAACGGGACAATGGCAGTCGACACGCCTGGAAACGCAGATCCGTGAGTCCTTGTCCCAGGTCTTGGCTCCACACGTGTCGCTAGTCTGCAGAGGACCGTGGCGCGATGATACATAGAACGGTCTCTCTGTCGTTGCCTTTCTGGTGCGGAAAGGCCTTCGCAAGAGCATTCCTTCCCGTCCACTCTCTTTCCTCGTTCGATCTGCTTCCAGTCCGTGTGGCGCATGCTTTGTGCGATTTCTTCAACCACTCAGTCACAACATTGGTCCTACCACTCTCTGTGACGTTGATGCCCACGGTCATTGCAGACCACTAACAGCAGAGTTGGCTGGGCCATGGCTCCTCGCCCGATTCGTCCAAAGGATGAGCCAGCAGGAAACGATGACAATGCCGTGGATTCGAAAGGCGGAAAAAGAAGAGCAGTATCCTCTGCCTGCATTCCGTGCAGAAAGCGGAAGAGCAAAGTAGGTTCTGGACCAGACCGCATTATTGATGACCGTGCTGACGATGAGGCAGTGCGATGGCGGCAAACCATCATGCTCGACCTGCATTGCCGTCTACCGCACGGAATGCAGCTACGATGCGGATTCGGACCATCGACGGAAGGGCGCTCTGAAGAGAGACATTCAGTCGCTCACGGCACAAAACGACTCCCTCGAGGTCATCCTCGCGAGCTTGAGAAGTCTTCCGGAAAGCGAAGCATTTTCATTGCTCCGTAGTCTGCGGGCCGACACAGACCCTGATACCATCGCCAATTCACTTCGCAGCGAGGTCCGGTTACCGCACAGCTTCGCACCGCAGACATTGGAAGCCGATTTCGTGCAGGGCTCCACCACGCCTTCTGGCTCTACACTTGACGATGGTTCCTTCGGGGCAGCGATATCTAGGACCCAATCTGGAGAGTCGCAGTACTACGCATCATCTCAACCGAGTGTCACATCCGCGCCAGTGGACAAGTCTCAGGAGTGGTTTAACTCGCCTGAGGATCCGGAATTCGTGGATCACCTGCTAAATCTATACTATTGCTGGCTGTATCCATTCCACAGCTTCGTTTGCTGGGAAACGTTCAATAAGGACCGACTGCGTGGAGGCACCGACTTTTGCAGCTCGGCGCTCATATACGCCATTCTCGCCATTGGATGCCATTACTCCGATCGACCGCAGGCAAGAACAGATCCGAACAACCCGTCAACTGCTGGAGACATTTACTTTGCCGAAGCTAAGCGCATTGTCAATAATGCGGATAGACCTCATCTAACCACAGTGCAAGCCCTTGGAATAATGTCGCTCCGGGAAGGATCGGCTGGCCGCGATACTCTTGCCTACCAGTATGCCGGGAGAAGTGTCCGAATGGCGCTGGAGATGGGTCTCCATCTGTCAGTGTTGAAGGAGAACATGCGAACGGTCGACGCACAAGTTCGGAAGATTGCTTTCTGGGCCGTGTTCAACCTCGAAACGTAAGTAGCCATGCGGTCTTCCTGCTTCACCGGGTCGATCTCGCGAGTGCCAGTTCTGTCAGGACCGGACACTCCCGGCCTCTTCGTCGCCTATCTGACATCTTGCAGCATGTGTGCAGTCTCGCTCGGCAGAGTGTCGCAGCTCCCTCGATCGGCGGCAGATATCGATACTCCCTCCATCAACGCGCGATCTGAAACGCAGTCCTGGAAGCCATACGAAGACAACGACATCTCCAACTACAGCAGCGCCGAGCAACCTGCACGTACACTTTTGTTCAAGGACCAAATGAGCAAGCTGTCTCAACTGGCGAGCGATATGGTCAATACCTTTTATGCTCCACGGGAACAATTCACCAGCCGGAGTCTGGCTACGACATACGCGCAGTACCAGTCGTGGTATCTGAACCTGCCGGAAGTCTTCTGGCTACAGAATACCACCCTCCCGCACGTTCTTGTACTGCACATGTACTACTACGCATGCGTTCTTCAGTGAGTCGACACATTAGCACCGTTGCACGTGAAGCCATGTGTGCTGACAACTTTCCAGCTTATTCCGACCATACATCAAACTCGACCTACGAGCAGCCAATCTATACCCGTTGGACACTTGCACACTTTGCGCAAACGAAATTTCTGCCATACTTGGTGCGCTACGAGCGATGTATGGCCTAAGACGTGTCACCTCGCCAGTCACTACCTTCGTCCTCTCTGCCTGCACGATACACCTCCTCAACCTGCCGTCCGACACCGCGGCGGCCAATCTAACGCAAGGCCTTCATGATCTGGAGGCGCTTTCCGTCAACCATCCTTTTGCGGCACGAGCGATCGACATCATTCGATCCTTGTCAAGCAAGTGGAACATTGTCCTTCCAGAAGGCGCAGCGGCCGTGGCCAACTACCGCACGACATCAATGCGGAAGTCGCCAATACAGACATCATTCTTCGCAGCCTCAATCCCACGAAAGCAATCCTCCGAAGGGAGGAAGCGATCCGCTGCCAGCTCCCACTCCCAGACGAAAGAGTCTCCATTCTCACCTCCCTCTTCGCAACCACAACAACAACTACCACAACGTCCGCAGCAGCAACATCATCATCACCTCAACGATCCACCGCAGCCTTCTTCTGCCGCAGTCTTCAGCGACCCAGGTGCTCCGCTTGATCCACGAAGTGGAAATTTCTGGACGCCTTTCCCAACACAGGTTATGCCCAATCCACACCTGGACGACGGCAGTACTAACATAGATTTCACGAACTTCGGCGGCCAGCCACATCAATGGCAATCATATGGCCTTATGCCAAGTCAGCAGCAGCATGGCCACGCGTATAGACCTGGACCGCCATCGGGTCCGATGGATGAGACTATGAGCGGAGCTGAGCAATGGCATTGGGAGTGAGGAACAGGCATGCATGGAACCGGATGAATGATCGTCAAGGCAGGTCATCTGGCACGGTGCGTTGGTTTGTACCGGAAGAGATGGCATACCAGATGTATTTCCAAAGGGTCGAGCGAAGGGAGTCCTGTCCTGGCAGAGTCCATGGGAACTTCGAGCCAGCTTTGGGAATTCGGGGAATGATGCCGACAAGCGTACGTAAATCCGGAGCACTTCTGCGGTTTTGCTTCAATGCAGGCCGTAACGAGCGACGGAAAATACTTTGAGATACCCTCGGTTGATAAATCTGTCGGGTTCTGGTGAGTCAATGGACTTTGAACGACGGATTCTCATTGCCTGCGCCTTCTTGTCCAGTGTTCAGCAAATCTCGCTGTGAAGCTTTGACGGTCTGTTGCGGACAGAGCTGGTTTTTGTTACTGGCGAGCTCTCCTGTCACCAGTCTGCATTAATCGTACGGGGCTGCTCGATGTGCATGTCGTTGGATGCCATGGATAGCAGTCCGATTGCAATAGCAGACGAAACTCATCTCGGTGGTGGGGTCGATGGCGGGATTTCTTCGCTCTTCAACACGACCACTTCAAACCAATCTCACCACTTCATCAAGCTTCTGTTGCAAGTTGACAGTGCGTGTTCATTTCGTAAGGAACGGAAGCAGTCTTGACGATTACATATCTCGTCATCCTTCCGTAAACGGCTCCGGCACGTCATCCTTCATCAGCTGAACCTTTTCTTGTTTAATCCCACCTCCCACATCCTCGTCCACCATCGACCCACCCACTTAGCCGTCAAGCTGTCTCAACAAACAACCCTCCGTCTCCTCGCCACCGCAGCCTCCACGCGGACCCTACTGCCCAGGACGGCAGGCTCGCAGCGACTCGATTCCCTGTCCCGACACTTCGCCTCCAGCTCCTCCATCATGGCTCCCATCCAGAAAGAGTGCGACTACCTGGTCATTGGCGGTGGATCCGGCGGATTGGCCAGCGCGAGGCGTGCGAGTGCCATGTACGGACAAAAGACGATTGCGGTCGAGAACAAGCGTCTGGGAGGCACCTGTGTGAACGTGGGATGTGTGCCGAAAAAGGTGACGTGGAATGCCGCCTCGATCCGAGAGACGATTCACGAGGCGAAGAACTATGGTTTCAGCGTGGAAGAGACGAAGCCGTTTGACTGGAATTACTTCAAGAACAAGCGGGATGCGTATGTCAAGAGACTGAATGGGATTTACGAGAAGAACTTGAAGAATGACAAGGTGGAGTATCTGCATGGCACGGCCACCTTCAAGGATCCACATGTGGTCACGGTCACGCTGGACGACAAGACGGAGATTGACATCAAGGCGAAGAAGATCCTCGTCGCCGTGGGAGGATACCCCAATTTGCCTCCCGTGGAGGGCGCCGAGCTGGGCATCACATCCGATGGGTTCTTTGAGCTGGAGCACCAACCGAAGAGGGTGGCCGTCGTAGGCGCCGGCTACATCGCTATTGAAATGGCGGGCATGTTCCACGCTCTAGGCACCGAGACGCATCTCTTCATCCGCCAGGACAAGTTCCTCCGAACGTTCGACCCCATGATTCAGGACAAGGTCGTGGCAGAATACGAGCGACAGGGAATCATTCTGCACAAGAACTCCTCTCAATCCAAGCTCGAGGACGCCGGTAATGGCAAGAAGACGCTCCACTACAAGGACTCCAACGGCGAGGGCAAGCTCGAAGTCGACACCGTGCTCTGGGCCATCGGTCGTGCTCCCGAGCTTGAAAAGCTCAACCTCGAAGCATCCGGCGTCAAGACCAATGACAAGAAGCACATTCCCGTGGACGACTACCAAAACACCAACGTCGAGCACATTTTCGCCCTGGGTGACGTCTGCGACAAGGGCTTCGAGTTGACCCCCGTCGCCATCGCCGCCGGCCGCAAACTCGCCGACCGCGTCTTCGGCGGCAAGAAGGACGCCCGACTCGAGTACGAGAACATCCCGTCCATCGTCTTCGCGCATCCCGAGGTCGGCAGCATCGGTATGACGGAACCCGAAGCGAGGGAGAAATTCGGCGACGAGAACATCAAGGTCTACAATACGAGCTTCACAGCCATGTACTATTCCATGATGGAGCAAGAGGATAAGGGCCCGACGTCGTACAAGTTGGTCTGCCAGGGTAAAGACGAGAAGGTCGTGGGTCTGCACATTCTGGGTCTGGGATCTGGAGAGATGTTGCAGGGTTTCGGTGTGGCTATTCGCATGGGCGCGACCAAGGCGGACTTTGATCGTTGTGTGGCGATTCACCCGACGTCGGCGGAGGAGTTGGTCACGTTGAAGTAGATGGATGGGTGAAGTATTTGACATAGACGAGAAGATCTACATGACAGTCCTGTACATATGATGAACTCATAGAGCCTACCTTGCCAGGCAAGCCCCGCTAATTACGACGATCACACAGACTTCGCCATATGACCGGATGGTTCCGACGAAGAAGTCATTTTCTCCTCGCATTGATGATGATGCACGAAACCGTCTTCGACTTATTGAATTTGAGATACCGAGACCTATCTGCACGCTGCAGCAGGTTCCACACGTCGAAACCCTCGTCAAAAAAAGGGCCTGTGCATATCATATCTCCATCTCGGATTGGACAACCCGGCTTCCGAGTCCGGGCTCCAAATAGTCAGTCTCCTTGCGCCAAATGCAATGCATTGTTATTGCCCATGGCAACTCACCAAAGAAACGCGTGCACTGTAAGGTAATCATCATCAAGAGTCGAGGCCGGACAACGACTTCTAGCGGTACTGGGGCGTGGATCAGAATTGTCCACGCGCGTATATCGCAAAAGTCGTGTGTGTGTGGTCGTGACTACCTAATAAACGTCGATCCTCAAACCCCGGCAGGATTCCAAAAAGCCTGTCGGTGTCATCTCCGTCGATGATTTGATGATCGTCCAGGAAGAAGATCCTCCACACTCTAGGACGTAGGGCTCAATTTTCAAAAGTCGTCGACTGTTACTGTAATCTCGGGATAGAGATGTTGGACATGCTGCCTTTCTGCACATTGGCTGGAGTCCGTTGCCCTAACAAGGCTCCTGAGCAGCTTGTTAATCTATCACCATCGAAAAGCTTTTTGGTCGTCGTGGTCGAAACTAGATTGAGCAAAGCCTCCACGGCATCGAGTCCGAGGGCTCCCTTACGGATCTTGACACAACTGGCAGTGGTGACACGGCGATTGTAGAGGTCGCACGATCGTGGTTGCCTGCAGGCTGCGGGGATTGGGGTCGTACAGCATATTGGCGTTGGAAATGACGGGGAGGTCAGATCAGCATCACCGAGATACACATTTCGTACGCAGTGCAGTGAGCTCGGGCGGCGTCGGCTCCGCAAGGGCTCAGTCTGAGGGGATCGTTGCCAACGTCTGCAATCCCCTGCGTTTGACATGTTCCATATGGGACGGAGAAACGCGGTTCGGTGGGCAACGACAACGACAACGACAACGGACGGCAGTAGTGTGGTCGGATCGAGTTTCGACGGCGTTCGTCCATCCAGACTCGCATCACACCATGGTCCCGTGTGCAGTAGCAACCTCGTGACGGAAGTCAACAAGTCTGCTGTGAGGAAGAGAGAGACGAGTTCTGGCCAGGATGTTGGAAGGAGAGCTTCCGGCCAATGAGAGGTGATATTTTGATAGAGGAATCGATGGTGTCTCTGCGACTTTTTTAGCATTTCGGTTCAGCCTCAAGCCTCTTTTTGCAAGCCACTTTTTCCTGGAGGCAACAGTGCGTACTCCGAATGTTGAAGGTTTGTTGTACTGCTGTATTCTTGGCTTCTGGCGGTGTCTAGTCGCTACGGATGTCCTGATACATGTCCTGCGGTCGTTTCTGCCTGCCGACAACTGAGCAGCATTTCGCGACCATGCCTGATGGAAGAAGGATCAAGCCAAAATCGTTCTCGCCGGTGGATGTTATCTTGGTAGCATCTTCTGCAGGTTTCAATCTCTCGCTCCACAGATTATCTGCGGACTCGATGTCACAATGCTGCAAGGTACGGGACAGGCACACATGCCCGGTCACTGGTACCCAAGGTCGCACACATCGCGCCGCAATAACATCACTATCCGTCTCCACCAGGACCACCACCGCTCGTGCATTGTCCCGTTGCAATGCGAGTTTCAACACCTCGCACAGCATCCGCTTCGCAAATGACAAGGATTC
This sequence comes from Zymoseptoria ardabiliae STIR04_1.1.2, assembly GCA_000223765.2. Lineage (NCBI taxonomy): Eukaryota > Fungi > Ascomycota > Dothideomycetes > Mycosphaerellales > Mycosphaerellaceae > Zymoseptoria > Zymoseptoria ardabiliae. Next base: position 14,071 of record AFIV01000400.1, on the reverse strand, counting down.
GACATTGTTGCCTTGAGACGAATCTTACATCGACCAAGCATCCCATTCGAGCTCGAACTGCGTCTCGTCAGGTCTCGACTGTTCTTCTCAGATGGTCCTCTATTCATCCTCCCACTGTATCCTTTCGCTGGCCCGGCTTCTTCGACGGCGACTCCGCCAGACTTTCCAGCGGCGCCACTCTAGCGGATCCTCCATCCATCAACGCCAGGGACACGCAAGATCCACATTCCAACCAGCAAATTATGTACTGTACCTGCAGCCGGGGTCTCAGCAGCGCCACGATTTTTCTCGCTTCCCATGTCCGCCAGACCTTTCGTTTCGCGCACCAGATGGTACCTTGTCTAGCACCGACTCCATGGCGACTTCGAACGCGCAGCGCGCATGTCCGAACGGCCCCAGCTGATGCGAACCAGACTGATGTTTCTTGGCTCAGGCCGTTAGTCTGGTGATGATGGCCGTTGGTGCTGGGCCTGATGGCGAGGTTGGTACAGTATGTATATGTATTGCCCGATCTGCCTCGTATTTCTGTTGGTTCCTTCCCCCAGTTCATTATCCACATCTTGCACGCAATACCAATCCGATCGATCATCAAGCCTCTCTCATTTATACACGCCACACACCGCAACTGGACAGCATATTACCTACTTCTCCCACCGCCGACCCAGCAGTCTGGTCAACTCCACTATCTGCCATACCATACCGTCTCCAGACACTACGCCTCTCTTTTCAAAATGGACCACCTCTGCCCAAGACAGTCCTTCCCATTGGCACCATGCCTTTCCTGTCTCTCAAAAACACCCGTTTCATTCCCACGATCGAGGGACTTGACCGACTACTTCCCAACACCACCAACTCGCTCGACACTACTATCAACACCATCATCTCAAACCAACACTCGCCTCGACACAAACCCAAAGCATCGAACCATATGGCCTAAGTCGAAGGCTCCTCGCTACACCACCACCAACACCCGAACGAGCTCCAACACTAGAGTGTCTGCCCGCGAACACTCCGCCTTCTTGGCCTTCAGGTTCCCTCGCCTTCCACAGAGCAGTACGCCGAGAAGAGACTCACAGACCTTGCCATGGATGATGCCGACGCCTCTTGCTTCCGACTGAGCACCACTCGAGATATCAGCGACAACGATCCAACGCCGCACAGCGTCGCTTACCATGACTGCATCCACCCAGCATGGCTTGAAGAGCTTCCCTCTATACATACCCGCAGTCACAGCTGGACTGGACGGCAGCGAGACTCAGACATTGTCACCAACACTCGAGCGACTCTCGTACCAGCGGTGTGCACCAGCAGGAGTTTCCAGAGAGCGAGCCATCTCGAAGTTTTTAGTCGAGATCTGATCAGAAGATTGTCATTTTCTTTGTTTGCGAGCGACATTTTGCGGCATTTTCTTCTTTCGGAGCCAAGCGAATTCGGGAGGCGAAAGAGCGGCCAGCGAGGCATTTGGAAGAGATACCCAGCATTGCAGCTCATCACGCCTGTATTTTTGTAACAACATTATGTAGTTCTGTTATGTACCATATCTGTATTTGTACCAGCATTCCTTCTTCATCGTCGTACCTTGTTCCTGCAGCAGCGAGGACTTGACGACTTGACACTCACTCGAACTCCATCTCGGATCTGGATCTCAAAAAGCCGACGTAGTGTATGCGGCCCGCGACGGAGGCGATGCCGAAGGACAAATCACAAGCCAGACGATAAAGAGTCGGGGGTTCTGGGCGCTTTTCTTTCTCCATCTCTCCATTCCGAACACTTCGATATACCAATTCGTCCGACCCCTTGTTCACTCCTCTACGACCTATACGACCTACGACTGCATTAATTACCACCACGAGCGTTCAGTCTCAAACATCAGCATCGGCACCGCGGAGCACGCGACACCTCGTAAAGCCGCTCCATCGGAAACCAGGATCTCCGGAGAGAAAAGACTAAACAGGCGCGAGCCACCTCTCGACCAAAGTCACAAGCAAATTCGACCACGCCGACGACCTCCTCCTCACATCCACCTCGCCACACAGACAATCGCCGTCGACCTCGAACCTCCATATCCACGACAATCACACCTACCTCATCGCATCCGACACCTCAATCCCACCTTAAACCCACCCATACACGATGAAATTCTTCTCCTCCTCCCACGAATTCGCCTACTCCTGGGACGAAGTCAGCACCGCCAACTGGCGCAAATACTGCCCCTGGAACGACAAATCCACCCACGTAATCGCCGTCGACACGCTCTCCCGCTCCCTCTCCCCCGCCACCGGCATCCTGCGCACCGAACGCCTCATCACCTGCAAACAATCCGCGCCCTCCTGGCTCCGCAGCATTCTCGGCAGCAAAGAAGACACCTCCCTCGTCTACGAAGTCTCGTACGTCGACGCGGCGGCGAAGAAGGTCACCATGTGCAGTCAGAATTTGACCTGGAATGATATCTTGAGCGTGCAGGAGACGGTGGTGTATCGCCCTGGCCCGAGAGGGATGAAGGGGGAGACGACGACGATTTTCGAGCAGAGGGCGAAGATTATCGCGCTGTGTGGCGGGTGGCAGAAGATTAAGAATGCGGTGGAGGATTTTAGTATTGAGCGGTTCAAGCAGAATGCGGCGAAAGGGAGGGAGGGGTTTGAGAGGGTGTTGAGGATTTCGAGGGAGGTTTTTGCGGAGGAGAGGCAGAAGAGGGAGATGCAGAGGGCGTGATGAGGAGAGGGAATGAGTGGGAGGGATATAATTTCGGGCTGATTGGTGCGTTCTGAGCGATGGGTGGTCTTTTTACATGGGCTGGCGTTTTTGGGGACTTTGCGATATTTGCTGCATTTCGGGACATGGGACACGGCAATGATGAAAGATAAAAAAGTAGACGGTTCGTTTTGGTTTTGGAGATACCCGTGAGGCGGAGTGTAGAGGCACATCTTGAAGAGATTGCTTCTCAACTCCGCTCTTGCACCCCACTCATACAGATCTTGATAGAATATACAACGAAGAAAGACTTATGACCGGAACGTCGTTGTCCACACCGAGTCTGCCAAAGCTTTCACTGTTTGTTCGATGTGTCATGGGAGGACCGAGCACAGCCTCCAGACTCCGACACTACTCGGTCCTGGCGCCGCGATCTCCTGATCCCCTCGCAGCTCGGAACGATGCCCTGATCCAGCAACCGGACTGCGGTTAGCGAGCCGGAGGCGTCGACGAAGCCATGGGTGCCATCCCTTCCCGATGGTGTGGCCTGGCTTTTACATGCTCTCGAGTCTCGAAGCCGCGCGATGAACCTCCGTGTGCCGACCGAAGCATCAACGCCTGTCAATCATTGAAACAACCGGCGATGCACACGAACATTGCCAACACGACGCTGCTGTGCCATGTGTGAGGCTTGGGGCGAATCTTATCGAAATCATCGTCCTTCAACCCTTTGCACCACGCAGTCCCACGAAATCCTCCATCTCTCCCGTCGGCTTACTCCCACTTCCTACATCCTTTTGCTTTACTCTCAGCGCTGCCTTGCGCTGTGCTCCGGATAGATGACTCCCTTCTCCATCTTCCACCTTCGACGCCGAAGAAGTGCTCGACTCGTCCTCGCCAGTAAGCCGGGCAATGAGCGTGGCTTTCGCTTTAGCATCTTTCAGCCGGTCGTCAAACTCCGAGACGGAATCCTCATCGTTGTCTGTAGAAAGGTCGTCTGGATCGCTCAGAGCCGCAAGCCGTAGGACGTGTTTCCTCAACCTGTCGCCTCCGTTCTTCAGTGGCTCGACTCTCACATCGCTCCCTTCAACATCTTTTGAAGTACTTCTCGAGTCGGTCGTAGCTTTGGACTCGCCAGGCAGCCGAGCCTCCCAAACAGTAGCCTTGCCATTCAATCTTCCCATCTCGACGAATTTCTCGAATCCCTTCTGCAAGCCAAAGACTCGGCCTTCGATACGTCCGGATTGGGAGCCATCTGCGACGCCTAAGAGGTAGCCTTCGTTGTGGTATTGATCTTCGAGATTGACGAGGTCGGCGAAGACTTCTGGATCTTCGGATCTGGATCTTTCTTCTTCTTCTTCTTCTTGAGTCATGGCTGAGAGGGAAGTTTTGGCTCGATCAGGTCATAATGTCGAGTCGTGGGAGCTTGTATGGAAAATTGGTGGCAGGCACAAAAGCTTTCCTGCACCCCCCACAGGGCTGAACAGTCATCGCTTTGAGATTTGGAGGGGCAGTTTTTGAGAAATCGGAAACACCACCATTGATCTTGTTTTCCTTTTACACCACTCACTTTGCTCGAGATCACGCCGACGAGGATTCGACCAGATTCTCCATTCTCCGAATTTGCATTGCACTCGACCAAGTTGAACCCTCACGAGCACCACATTCCCACCGCCCAGGGCACTCCACGCCCACCGAAGCCAACCCTTTGCGCAGAAGACCTCAGACGAACAATCATGAACGGCGCGAAGAAGGAGGTCATCCTGCCGGTGGAGGGCAAGAAGAATGTATTGATCACCTCCGCACTGCCCTACGTCAATAATGTTCCTCATCTGGGAAACGTGATTGGCAGCGTTCTCTCCGCAGACGTCTTCTCCCGCTACAGCAAAGCACGAGGACTCCCCACGCTATTCATCTGCGGCACCGACGAGTACGGCACAGCGACTGAGACCAAGGCGATCGAGGAGGGCATCACACCGCAAGAGCTCTGCGACAAGTACAACAAGCTTCACAAGGAAGTCTACGACTGGTTCGAGATTGACTTTGACCACTTCGGACGAACACCAACCCAGCAACAGACGGACATCGCGCAGGACATCTTTCTGAAGTTGTACAAGAACGGATACCTCGAGGAGCGAACGACGACTCAGCCATACTGCACCAAGCACAACGGTTTCCTGGCAGATCGCTTCGTGGAAGGAGAGTGCCCGCTGTGTGGATACAACGATGCAAGAGGAGATCAATGCGACAAATGTGGACACTTGCTAGATCCGCTGGAGTTGATCAAGCCCCGATGTAAGCTGGACGGAGCGACGCCAGAGCCGAGAGAGACGAAGCACGTCTTCATCCTGTTGGACAAGTTACAGGACCAAGTGGCAGAGTGGAACAGAAAGAGCCATGAGAAGGGTGCGTGGAGTGACAATGGTGTGAACATTACCAATGCGTGGATCAAAGAGGGATTGAAGCCGCGTGGTATCACTCGTGATCTGAAGTGGGGAACTGCAGTGCCGTTGGATGGATACGATCAGAAGGTGTTGTATGTCTGGTTCGACGCTTGCATTGGATACGTCTCGATTACTGCAAACTACACGGAACACTGGGAACAGTGGTGGAGAAATCCGGAGAATGTCGAGTTGTACCAATTCATGGGCAAGGATAATGTGCCATTCCACACGGTCGTCTTCCCATGCTCACAACTCGGCACCGGCGACAAGTGGACTATGCTCAACACCCTCAGCACGACCGAATACCTCAACTACGAACGCGGCAAGTTCAGCAAGTCTCGTGGAGTCGGCGTCTTTGGCACCAGCGCGAAGGAGACCGGCATTGCTCCCGACGTCTGGCGATACTTCCTCCTCCTCCGCCGACCCGAGACCAGCGACACGGAATTCGAATGGGACGGCTTCATCGCCGCCAACAACAACGAGCTCGTCAACAACTTCGGCAACTTTGTCAATCGCATTCTCAAATACGTCAACTCCGCCAACTACGACTCCGCCATCCCGGCCGCACCTGAACTCGACCCAGCGAGCGAGACCGCCAAATCCATCCAAACCCACATCAAAGACGTCAACGACAAACTCAAACAATATCGGGAAGAAATGGACGCCGTGCACCTCAAATCGGGCCTCGTCTGCGCGCGCGAAATCTCCTCTCTCGGCAACAAACTCCTGCAAGACAACCGACTCGACAACGCGCTCTTCCAATCCGAGCGCGCTCGGTGTGACGCTGTGGTGAACCTCGCGGTCAACCACGTCCACCTCCTCGCTTCCGTCATCGCGCCTTACCTTCCCGCCACATCCCGGAATATCCTCTCCCAGCTACAAGCGGAGCTTCTCATCATCCCCGACGAGTGGAAAGCGGACTCCATTCCCGCCGGTCACAAAATCGGAAAAGCGGCCCATCTTTTCAAGACGATTAAACCCGAGAAGGAAGCGGAGTGGAAGGAGATGTTTGGCGGGAGTGAATTGAAAAAGGCAAAGGAGGAGGAGGCGAAGAAGAAGGCGGCGAAGAAGGCGGAGAAGGAGAGGAAGAAGGCCAAGAAGGCGGCGGAGCGGGCGGAAGGGAAGGATGGAAAGGAGGAGAAGAGTGTGGAGGCGGTGGAGAAGGATGGGGCGGAGAAGTTGACTGTTCAGGGGGATGCGGTTGAGGAGGTTACCGAGGGGGTGAGGCAGGCTGCTTTGCAGACTTCGTAGAGAGGGGTGGGTGGGTTGGTTGAGCGAGCGAGGCGTTGGTGGTCGGATGTGGAGATGATGTGATGATGTGCATGGACCAGACGCAATGTATGGAAGAGTATAGGCTGCTAAGACCGCGGTCGGGAATGGAAGATGATGAGAATCATGCAATGTGTCCCATCTATCTCCAACAGATAGTACAGCTCATTTCGTGTGGTACGCCTTTGATGACAGTGCATGCATGCTATCTCGCCGCCCGTCCAAAGGCTTCCCCAAGTGGTTCGCAATCCACCTCGTTCGACTAAAGCGACCTTAAAGCGACCTCAGAAAATTTCCGTGCCTCGTCGGTTTCAAGGCGCTCTTCTTCGCCATCAGTTCATAGACCTGAACTCCGGGCCCGCATCTTCAATGCCAGTTGCCATGCTCGTTGGGCTGGAGGCGATCAAGGCCGAATTCTTCCCGCCATCATACTTCCAACTCCCGCGATCGCAGCTCCAGTCCTTGCTCCAGAACCGGTAGAGCCTTGCCCTTCTTCTCCCCTTCAATCGTAGCGCTGGCGGGACTCACGAGGAGTCCGTCTGCAGTTTCGAGGGCGAAGTGCCTCTCGGCGTCGAGGTCTTGGCACAGAACCACAGGCTCGTCCTGGTACACGACAGAGACATCTTCGTCAGGCTTGAACACGCTCCATGGTCCGTGGAAAGTCACCCGCTTGTCGCCTTTCACTCGGGCTTTGGCGGGAAGGCAGCTTCGATACGTCGCCGTGTCCCATAAATTCCCCAGCACCCGATCGTACCGCACCACTTGCTCTGCGTCCCAGGTCTCCCAGTCTACGTACTGGTCCTGCTTTGTGAGCTTCGCTGCGTAGCTCGACTTTGGTTTCTCCTCATCTTGCATGACGTCTTCGTAGGCTTTCTCCATATTCGGGAATGTCTCCGAGGAGACGTAATTGCCAAGCATTTCCGCTCCGAGAGGACCCAGGATTCCGATCATATCGTCAACATCCGCGTTCTCTGGCACGTCCACCTTTCTTCGATCTAGAACCTTGCCCGCATCGAATCGCTCAGGATGCATCGTCTGCAAACTCACGCCAGTTTCCTTTCGTGCTTGCAGTAGCGCCCTTTGTATTGGCGCTGGACCACGCAAGTCCGGAAGTAGTGAAGGATGGACATTGACGCCTCCGTATTTCGCGGCTTGCAAGATCCTGGCTGGCACGAGGAGACCGAAGGAGACCGTGACGACCAAGTCGACGGGTGAAGATGGCGTCCATCCGGTGAAGGTGTCTCGTTGAAGGAGTGGAATGTCGAGAGACTGGGCGAACGACTTGATGGGTGGAGAGGAGAGAGTCTTGTAGCCGCGTCCGGTGTACTTGTCGGGTCGGCAGAGGACGGTCAAGGAGGTGATGTTGGATTGAGACTGGAGGGAGAGGTCGTGCAGTGCTTTCAGGGAGGGAAGGGAGAAGGCGTCGGCGCCGCAGAAGAGGATGTTTAGAGGGTCTTTTGATGGCGATGGAGGAGCATTTGTGAGATGTCTTCTTGAGTGGAGGATGAATGTGTTAGAGAATTGTCGACATGGCCGGAGGTGGCGGAGGAGCATCGTTCGTATGTTATCGGGTTCTCGTCATGGCGTTGGTCTGGCTTTCAAGGTTCATCGATATTCGAGGTCGTCAAGGATGAGGCCGAAAGGTAGCTCCCGCGTCAAATTAAGCGCGAAGCGATCAACGCGAGTCACGTCTCCCTTTCTTCTCCATTCCACTACCAACCACGTTCTTCCGCATCAAGACAACTCCGACTTGCACGCACGTGGGAGACATTCACTTCATCATCCGTGGAGAACAACCCTGTAGCGCAGTCATGAACGCATCAGAGTTGAAAGGCATGGCGACCCACCAGTATGATCCTCAGTGATGTCATTTGAGTGAGGTCGCGATGAGCAGTGTGTTGAGGGTTGAATGGGAAGGTGATACAAACACGGCCAGATAAGAGCATCTTTTCACTTGTCTTCTTCCTCTCCGCTACAACAACCACACTCTTCCATCCCATCCACAGACAAAACATCAGCAACCATGGCCGACAAGTCTCAATTCGAACCCGGTAAGCCTTCCCAATGCCTCCCTCACCTTCATCTAACACATCCCTCCAGGCCACATGCCCGAGAACCAATTCCAAGACCCACCCGGCCACCAGCACAAACTCGACCCCGCCCCCGCGACGAACCAAGTCCCCACCCCCGACGGAAAATACCAACTCTACAAAGCCGCCAACAAATTGGCCGGTAAGAAGGCCTTGATCACAGGAGGCGACTCCGGCATCGGACGTGCCTCTGCCGTCCTCTTCGCCATGGAAGGCGCCGACTCGTTCATCGTGTACCTCCCCGAAGAAGAGAAGGACGCCCAGCAGACGAAGAAGGAGGTCGAGGAACACGGACGGAAGTGCTACCTGCACGCGGCGGACTTGACGAAGAAGGAGAACTGCGTCAAAGCGGTGGAGGAGGCGGTGCAGAAGTTGGGAGGGCTGGATGTGGTGTTCAACAACCATGCGTATCAGATGGTGCAGGAGAATATTCTCAGTTTGCCGGATGAGCAGTGGTTGAAGACTTTCGACACGAACATTCATCGTATGTTGCGAATCCGTCCTCCGCAGCGATGAGTACTGACGTGACCTTCACAGCCTTCTTCTACCTCTCCAAAGCCGCTCTGCCTCACCTCCTCAAGAACCCCGGCGGCGGTACGGTCATCAACAACGCCTCGATCAACGCTTACATTGGCCGACCGGATTTGCTCGACTATACCTCCACGAAGGGTGCGTAACTCCTGATCTGACATACCAAGTTTGTGTGAGACTTTGCTAACCTTTCCACCCCTAAATGTAGGAGCTATCGTGAGTTTTACCCGCGGCCTCTCGAACCAATTCGTCGACCAGAAGATCCGCGTCAACGCCGTCGCTCCCGGTCCCGTGTGGACTCCCTTGATCGCCGCGACGATGGGCGAGGAGCAGCAAAAGAGCTTCACGAGTCCGATGGGACGACCGGGACAGCCCAGCGAGATTGCGAGCTGTGTCGTGTTCTTGGCGAGCAGTGACAGCAGTATGCTGAGTGGGCAGGTGATTCACTGCAACGGCGGCACTATTGTCAATGGTTAGTTCGTCTCTTCGAGAGGTGTCAGCTGGGAGTTGACAAGACGGGTACGATGATCAGACGCTACAGCATTGATGATAACGAGGTCAACGACACAGACAGACATGGTGCAGTTCACACAAACACAAAACAGGCATTTCATTCCATTTCATTGGTTCGCTGATAGTACACATCATATCTCGGGTTTTCCGGATTTTCCTTGATCCATTCCTTGGTCATTCCTTGCGTCTGCCATTGCCATTGGCCATTTCCTCCCAGTCCGGATGCCTTTTCACTCATCCATCGTCATAATACATGCCCTGCCAGTCCATATCCTCCTCCATCCCTCACTCACTTCTTCTCCACCCCACCAGCAACCACATCCTCCTCCTCGACCGTCCCGGCCGAAGAAGCGGTACTCATCTTCTCCAATCCCAATTCCTCATCCTCCTCCGCCGTGGTCGGTGGACCGTGCAAGTACTCGTCGTACTCGATGGCCTCCGGGTCGACGTCTTCGAACTTGGTCTTGAGAGCGGAGTGAGGAGCCGAGGAGGAGGAGGAAGAGGTCCCGGCGAGAGCGGCGGTGATGCTGACGGAGGAACGACGACGGGAGGACTGCGGGAGGGTGGTGAAGGTGTTGGAGTTGGTGCGGCGTTTGGGGTGGAAGGTGTTGATGGGGAGGTCTTCGAGTTCGGAGATGATGGGTTGGCCCCTGTGGGAGGTTAGTGGGTGGAAGTGGAAGTGAGGGAGGTGGATGATGTGAGGGAAGGTGGATGTGAGGGAAGGTGGATGGATTCTTACCAGTTGGCTTTTCCACCGCCCTGCTTCTTGGTGCTGGTGGGAGCGTTGTCGACGTAGCCGGATTTTCCGAAGTAGCGGGGCAGATGCTCGGTGGCGGCGGCGGTGCCGTTGGCGAGGCCGACGTGGTCGCGGTCGGTGGCTTTGTGGGTGCGGGTCACTGGTGGAGAGGAGAGAGGTCAGTTGGAGGTTTCATGAGATGAGGGTGGGAGGTGAAGTGTGAGGGTGAAGGAGGATGTGGTGATGCTGCCGTGGATGTGATGATTGAGGTGGTTGGAGGCATTGGAAGGCATTGATAAGAGATGGACTGTCGGATGAGGTAAGGTACGTACTGTTGAGTGACTGTGAGGTGAGTGTTGTTGTTGTTCTCGTGTGTTGAGACGGACGAGGTCAATGTGAAGCGTGATATGGCTTCACGAGACGAGCTTGGATGATGGACGGTCGATGGTGTTGATGGTGGTTGATGTTGTTGTAGAGGAGAAGGAAGGAAGGAAGTCGACGAGCAAGAAAGAGACGGAAGAAGAAGATGAGAGGTGAGGTGTCGGATTGCTCCGAGCTCTCGTTTGCAAACGTCAGATGTCTCCCAATGAGGAGCTACCTTATCGCAAGGAGAGAGGCAGAGAGGTCCAGTCATGGCATGGTATCGATCGCGTGACCATCGCCGGAACCACACAATGCGGACAGCTCCATCTCCTCCCAGGGACAACCTCTTGCCGATGTCGCTGTTCCTGTCATCCTTTCCATTTCCTTCCGTGCCATCGTCGACTAGACTGCTCCATTTCACGGTCACCCGACGTTCGATATCGTTCTAGTCTCGACGCCATTGAGAGAGACCGAAGAGAGAGTCACCCGTCAGTCGACGCGAGGCCTTAGTGGGGTTGCTGGAGAGCTTCCCATCGCTGAAACAAAGCCGATAAACAACCCCAATGCTTGCCGATAACGACACTGCCGCAACAAGTGACGACAGACGACACGTCCAAAAAGGACACGTTTCATTCTTTTGATATTTTCTCACGTCGACGCGTGCATTATTGAAGATCCTCATATCTGTCATCCTCGTCTGTTTACTCCCATCAGCTCTTGACCCTTTGACGTCAGCCCTCTCGCGGCGGCCACGTTTCACAAAAGTCCGGGGAAAGGGGGGACGGAGACGAGCTCTCCTTTTTCTCACACGCAATCGAGCACATCATCTCTTCGAAAGATCGTGTCAGAGACGACTCTTCAAGACACAAGCACTCCTAGATCTTCTCCCATTGACGATGAAATGATCAACCCACCGCTTCGGTACATGAGGACCTTGCCTTGCATCCCAAGTACCGAGTGACATCCCCGCTTTCTCTACCCCGGACTCAGGAGCGCTAGAAAGTAAGGTAGAAACCAGGGATCGACTGCGTTCCGTTCGTTACCGTGTGCGTTATGAACGTTTTGGTGCGTTCGGTCGTGACTATAGATATTGTTCGCCAAGGCTGGATTAGTCATCACCTAATCCGGACGGATTGCCTATCTTAATCGATTCTTTAAAAACCGTGCGAGTCGTTTGCGTAAGTAATAGATATCCGTAGGCGTTCTAAGAACTATCTTTGTTCGAAATTTAACCCTTATCCGTTTACTAACATTCTAGCTTATTCCTTATATTCGCCCTTAGCGTCTATGTCCTTAATTACTACCTCGTACTACTTAAGGTCTATAAAGTCCGTAATTATCTATTATATATTCTTCTACGCTATTATATTACCGACATTATCTAAGTCCTTAAGGAAGGTAAGTAGCTCGCTATAAGCCTTAGTTATGTCTATAAACTCCTACTCTTACTATCGTATTATTACTACTTTTAACGCCTTATTAAGCCCTCTCTTTCTCTTACGGTTAGTAGTAAGGCCCTTAAGGCGGCTATTATGTTATCGCCGTATGCGGCTATTAAAGTAGACGGTAAGGAGTCGGTGGAGCTAGTCCGGTAATAGTCGATTACGAAGGCGTATATAAAGTAGTCGAAGGGCGCTAAAGGTACGCTCGGCGGTAGTAGTGTTCGCTCGAGTCTTCGTAAGGCGAATAGCGTAATTAGCGAGTAATAGAGCGGCGTATTAGCGGTTAGTCTAGAAGTTAAGTATACTAAGTTTCTAGTAGTCGTCGTCGGCGCTAAAGATACCGTCCTTACGTCTAAAGGAGTAGTAGTTACTCTTAATAAGCTCGCGGTTAGCGGCGTTATCGACGGAGCGCTTTATAGCGTTAAGGACGCGATATTATATAGCCTCCTTCTTCTTCTTAGCCTTACCGTATATATTATTTACGTCTACCTCTTTATTAATCTTTACCTTACGCGTTAGATCGAGCTAGTACGCGGCCTAATAGTTATCCGTAAGTTAACGAGTTATCCGTTCGTCGATACTAGTAATAGTAGCCTTACTTTTGCGAGTCTATTATATATACGCGTCGCCGGTAAGGATGTTAGTAATAGGCGCGTTTATTATCGTCTTCTATTAGCCTATTAGTTTCGCCTTTATTATATACTAGCGCGGTACTACTTTATCTATTATAGTAGTATTAAGCTACGCGGCGACGACCTTAGCGTAAATCGGCTTAAGGATCTCGACTACCTTATCTACGTTGTTCTAGTATACGCGGCTATTAATAGTATCCTTAATCTCGTCCTTTAGTATATAATAAGGATTATCCGCTAGAGCGAGCAATATAGCCTTAGAGCGCTTTAATAAGTTAAAGAGGTTTAGTATAGATATCTATCGAGTATTACCGCCGAGTAAGATAGTATAGATCCTACTATATAGCTAGCGCTAATGTTTATAGAGTAGTACTCTTATCGCCTTCTTATATAAGAAGCCGGTAGCTATAGCCTATAATATGTCGTAGACTACCTTAAAGAATAGAAGCTTAAAGATGTTACGGATATAAAGATTAATGCTATAAGTATTATATAGTACGTAGATAATATGACCGCCGTAGAGGTCTTTAAGGAACGCCTTTAGCTATACAAACTCGGCATCTACCTTCTTATTAATATCCTTTATAGTATACGTACTAACGGTATAGTAGCCGGTCGAGTCTACGTACGATATAGTAGTTACGCCGTCCTTATTACTATTCGTACTTCTATTAACCTATATGTCTACGCTCTTACTTACGGCTATACTCCTTCTTACTCTATCTAAGATACTAGTATAGGCTTCGTCGAGTAGGGTAGTACGAATCTACTTCTCGTACGGAGGGTAGTAGTTCGGTCGAAGGGCATTTAGGAAGTCGAGGACGGCCGGATACTAGAAGAACGTAAATAGAAGGTTAGCCTTATAGACTATATACGCTACTAACTATAGTAGTATCTTACTAGTCGTAGCATCTACCGTAAGTCTCGTAAAGGCAATAGTGCCCTAGCCGGTAGTCTTTATAGCATCCTTTACCTTACGTTAAGTATACGTATTATAGTAATTCTCGGCGCGGATCTTACTATAGACGAACTAATAGCCGTAGTACTTATAGGAGGCTAATAGCTTCTTATAACCTAGCCTTAGTATTAGTTAGAAGTAGATAGTTAAAAGGGTTGCTATCTGTTTAGGTATGTTGTTACTATTATTATAAGGAGAGAACTCGGTCTAGCGACTTTAGCTTATAAATCCCTACTAAGCTTAATATAGATATATTAAGGTTTAATTATGTTGTACTATTATAAAGTTTTGTTTAAGCTTAGAAGAAACAGAAAAGCTCCGCCTTTTTTTTGCTACTCTAGATAGATATCTCTCTAGATACAAGTTTATATATAGCTCTTATAGCTCTTAAAACTATAGGGT
>AFIV01000404.1:0-66477 GCA_000223765.2 Zymoseptoria ardabiliae STIR04_1.1.2 | reverse complement strand
TAGTAGTCGATCCTACCTACTATAACGCTTAGCTAGAATTCTAGGCCTCTAACGGCTAAAGTTTAGAAGTAAATTAACGCTTACTTAAAGAGGTCGTTTAGTTATAAGCTCCTTTACTTAAACCCTCTACTACTCTATAATAACTCTATCTACTTTTTTAAGACTACGTAAGATTAAATTTTATAGAGCTCGAAATATAATATACTACTAAATTTAAATTTTTCTAGAATTAGCTAAGTCTTAAATTCTTATAGCTTAATTTTACTTTTTATAATAAGATTTTAGAGAGTATAAACGTACCGTAAATAGTAGTAATTAAGCTACCCTTCTTACTTTTAAATATCCTTCTATACTTAATTGCCTTTCTACGCTTAATTCTATACTCTTTATATGTTTAAGTTTACGCTCTTCTTACTCTAAATTCTATACTTTTCCTTACTATCTTACTCTTAAATACTACGCCTATCTTTCTTATAAATACTATACCTATCTTCCTTTCTAATACTATATCTATTTTTCTTTTAAATACTATATCTGTCTCGCTCTCTTTCTATTTACTAATATCTTCTTACTTAGATATACGCTATCTTACTCTTAAAGCTAAGGTTCTTCTATTTAACGCTCTTCTACGCGCAGCGGGACCGCAAGGCGGCCTTGTGCTACGGGCAGGAGTGAGTAGCGAGATGTTGCGCGCAGGAGTTTTCCTGTTTGGTGGACCTTGTGCCGTCAGCTTTCAAGAGCCCGAGACTGCGGCTGCTTCAACAGCGGAGCTTGGGAAGGCGGGATTTGTGGTGCCGGCAAAGCCGATGGTGATTCTCTCGCGGGCCTCTATAGCTATGAAAGGAAAGGCTGCTGACGACACGTCTTCAGCGTTGACCACGCCGACGACGAGAAAGACGTACAGTCGGATGCCACCGCCGTTCGTTACCCACCTTTACCCGCCGAATCCTAGCATTTAGAATGTTGATTCGCTCTTCCTCGACAGTGGATCCTTTCCTCGAATGAAATCGAATACCGACGACATTTATCCCAGTGCAGATCAGGCTATCGACGAGTTTCATGCCTTGTTGAAGTATATGTAGCCCACTCAAAAAGGCTAGTAACGAACGGATGTGCCAACTGACTGTATTGCGCCTCTGAAATCGGCATGAAAGGTCGGGATTGAGCTGACAAGCACGATGACCAGTCGTGCGAACTTGCGTTCCCGATGTACGAGTAAGGAGCGGCATCCACAGTGCTCTCCTCAACACTCTTCTCCAATGCAGCAGTGACAGCACCGCCAACATTGGTGAAAATTTTGCGCCACCAGGGTTGCCTCGAGAGACTACGCGCCGGCGACGACTTGACCTGCACACTAGCCCAACTAGCCCAACTAGCCCACGGCTCTCCCTCTTGCGAGGAATGGTGGACTTGAAGAGTTTCGCTTGCATCTTTATGAATTGCGCGCACATCGGACGACGACGTGCTATTCTCTTTCGAGAAACGACGAAGTTGAAGGATGGCTTGCTTTCATATTGCTACTGTCGCTGCTGCTGCTGCTGCTTGGCTTGACCTCCGGCCCAGATCGTGATCTTCCGAAGAATGTCAATGATCCGGGCGGTTGACATGCCGTCACCGCTGCTGCTGCTGCTCCAGTTCTGGAGAGATGTGAGAGATGCGCAGAAAGAATCGCAAATAGCATGCTCAAAGCTGTTGCCAGCCGAGAACCGCCTTGGGATTGATTCATTGCATCGAGATCAGTACCCTCGTACTGAATCGGAGGCTGCGGCGGCCAGATTCCCCGCGCCTTCATCATCAGAGCAAGCTCCGAGTCTGCCGGCATCGAGATGTCGCCTTTCGCTTGCCGATCAATCTTCCTCTTGAAGCGGTCCTTTGGCCCAACTTTCGTTGCCGGAAAGTGTTCACCGAACTCCTCAGACCAATCACTCGCTCCGAGAAGTCTCAAGGCAGCACCGAGCGCCTTGCCATCTCTGACTCTCGCTGGCGCCGCCTCGGACCTCCTCTTTACGCTCTGCTCCTTTGACACCCGTGACCCCCTCTAACAACTTCAACCCATCGGTCCTTTTGACCATGTCGATGATTATGTCGAGGCCCTGGTTCTCGGCTAGCAGTTCATCCCTCGTCTTCCTCGCCTCCGCCACCCTCTCTGCCGATTCTCGACGGACGTTGCTCCTCTCCTTCGTCTCAACGCCCGTGTCGATCCGGTAGAGCGCTTGTGACAGAGCGCAAGGTCGTTCGGGGTGTAAGCCCTTGCAGTGGAAGCACTGGTTCTTGCAGTCCTGCCACTGGTGGGCCGTTGGCGAAGCCGGCGACTCCAAACAAGTCAAACATTGCACCTTCGTTGGTGCCATCTTGCTCGCGTGCGAGGATCTCGTTCGTGTGCGTAATGGTACGGTATGATGGTGGTCGTGTTCGATTCGTGGCGGAGTCGGAGGACGAAGGGAAAAGATTGGAATTTCAAGATTGAGCAACAAAGTGAAGCGTCGGCATGCCGACAGGGGTACCCCTGTCATTGTTCAACGAACGTGGCGGAGGAGCAGCATACGGTGTCGTCGGAAGCATCGAGTCGACAAAATTGTGACAGATGGGATACTACAATCCACAGCTGAGGCGACCCCACGATCCACCTCTCTTCCAATTCGCCTTTCGCGTGTCCTCCTCGAACGAACGAGCCACGGTCTTGTCATAGAGCTCAACAGCGCAGCCTTTCAACACAACACGCAGAATCAGCATTGCTTGCGTGATTCTGGTTATGTGCCCCGGTACGTACTACTATATCTTCCACAGCTATTCGTCAAGGTCACCGTTCCCATCTTCTGCAACAGATGAGTATACCAGCGTGCAATTCGAATCAGACGTCGTTCCCATTCCGCTTCCGAGTTTCGTGTACCATTCGAAACAGCTACTCTTTGCTTTCAGTCATCAGACTCGCAAGAATCTGCACTCTCCGACCTATCTCAGTTCCTGATTCGATGGCTGGATCCAATCAGCGTGATAGCATGAAGAAGAGAAGCAATGCACGTACCTCGAGCCCACGCGATCCCACGCTCCGGTCATGCTCGACTCAGCACTTCTGCTGACAATCGTTGGATAACGTCTTACACTCCGGGTATGATGCGGTCTGATCAAAGTTCTTGCAATCTCCGCTAAAGGCACGGCATCGCGTGCCTGGCCCTTCTCCTATGCTCCCCAAGCACACCCGGTCCTGGCACCATCCGTTGCAGTTCTTCTGTTGCCAGGGCCAGACATCGACAAAGCTCTTGCACATGGGGACTCCATGATTGTCATTGCAGAGGCAGTCGCTGCCTCGGCCGCAAGCTGAGGAAGTCGCGAGGAACAGAGAGATGGAGATGAGCTGGCGGAGCATCTTGGCGGTTGTCGGGAGCTTCGGTGGCGGTCGACGGTATAGAAAGTTGAATGCAGTGGGAGATGGGGTTTCGGGACCGGGGACTGGAAGGGAGGCAAGAAGAGAAGAAAACCCCACACAAGGAGTCCTTTTATCTTGCGAGGGGCTTGGACTGCTAGCGACTCTGCAGGCTTCAAAAGCGGGTCCATCAGTGACTGGTCCAGGTCCCTGCATTCAGTAGTCTCAGAAGCACTGCCCTCTTCGAGCGCCTCGCCTGAGGTAGGGCGAGCTACGGAGTACTTGCAGCTAAAAGGTCCATTGAGTGAGGCGGTCTGGGCGCCCCGAGAGTATGCAATCAGTGGATTGACCCGGGCAAGGCTCAGATCTGAGATGGCAGTGACTCCAATACGAATCGCGCGAGCGGACACTAGAACTAAGCTAGACCACAGCGGGGGCATCTTTCCTGATTGCACCATCAGCTCGCAGGAATGAGGCTGATCGTGGGAACTCGACCAGGTATGCTGTTGCTCGAGGAAGTAGTGAAAGCCTAGAAAACGCAACCGATACAGGGACACCGCTGTCCCGCGCTCGTAAAAAAAATCTACACCTACGATGCTACAGGCGACTGTAAGCGAGGCGGAGTTCATCGACGACGGGATGCGCGGCCGCCTGAGCCTGGATGGCGAGGCTTGCAAGATGAGATTGAGAACATATTCGGTATCGAAGCATGCAGCGTGTTGGTGTGTCATAATTTCGTTGGATTCGAACCGGGTCCGTGTTCAGGGGTCCCTGTCGTGCAAGAGCAGACCCTAAGCTATTGCATCAGGCTGTATATGGAGACCTTTGCATCGTACAATGCGAGCTGTCGTTCAATGCGCGCGGCTCTTGTCGATGGAGGCTCAGAGCTTCTTCGAACTCGGCATCGTATTGGACTCAACAGATCCTTCCCTATTGCAAGTCTCTGGAATGAGCTCCCATGGCTCACACGGACAACCCTGCCGTTGCACCACGATACCGCCTCGTAATTCGGGAAAAATGCTACGGTAGCCTCCTTAGACGAACAAGGAGCACGTGGACTGTAAGGACCGGCCACCGGCCACCGCCAGCCAAACGTCTCGGAGACTTAGACTTTACCTGTTTAACTCCATCTTCACCACGGAACCCTACCAAGAAAGCGTTCGCCCACCACGCAACCGGTATCGAAGGGAACTCTCCTCGGAGAACGCACGGCCTCAATGCGACTCCACCAGCTCATCGTCGTCGCCTCCCTCTTCCTCACGACGACCTCCGCCTGCGGCTACGGAAGCTATTGCATGTGCCGAGACAGCGACCAGCGGCCACGATGCAGAATCTACATTGGCAATTGGATCAATGAGTACTACTGCGACGGCTACTGCCAGGATCGGGTGGGCTTGAGCATCTCCGCTCATATCATCAGAGTCGAAAGCTGACTCCGACTCAGGTTTGTCTGGGAGTGACTCGACATCTAGGAGGTGGTGGGCAGCCCGGCACGGTTGCGACGTGCCGTCACTATGGCGGTACTTGTGCATCAAAAGGGGAGGCGATTGCGATGGACGATTGTGATGATGGGTTTGACAATTCGTGTAGTGTAAAGTGCTGAGTCCTGCGATCTCGGACGGAGAGGGTAGACGAGCGATATGAGTTTGGAGTGCGTTGGTACGATTCTTCTGTTGAGCTTTTCACGCTGTTGCTTCCGTCCTGCTGCTCGAAATGCAGAGTCCAGGCCTGCCGAACGCAACCTGTGCGGGGAGAAGTGCGCAAAAAGGTAGAGATGTGGGCGCCAGAAGCTGGAGAGTTGGACGCCGGTGTCCGTAAGGATGGGCTTTGGAGTGTGTAGTCTTGAGCGGAAGCGCAGAGGTGCAGTATAGCACCCTTGTCTGAGTGAAACGGTACTGCACCGATGTGGCTCCACTGCCAGACATCGTTGGGTGAGGTGAGTCTTCTGGAAGGAATGTCATGATCATTCTCGGTAAAGTCTTTCGACCTGCAAGCAATTCAGCATATTATGACCTCGCTCTGAATTGCACCTCCGGCCCCTCCTTGATACTCGTAAACGAATCCTTCAGCTGGAACTCCGCGGGCCTCTGCCTCCCATACGCAAACCTTGGGTCGCCTTTACCCAGCGTACTTCCCGGCGTCAAGCGAAGATCATAAAGCCAGACCATCCTCGCAATCGTCGTAGTCATTTCTGCATACGCCATACCCTTTCCAATACACCCTCTTGGACCAACGCTGAACGGGATGAACGCACTCTGCGCTCTTGCCACTGACTCGACCGTCACACCCTTCTCCGACTCGGCAATCCACCTCTCTGGTCGAAACTCCCACGGCCTCGGGAAGTAGGCCTCGTTGTGCTGCACGGTGTAAGATGGTACGCCGACTACCGTTCCAGCTGGGATTTGCTCGCCGTCAATCTCGATTCCGCCTGTGAGGACTTCTCTTGGCAGGAGACCGCCGACGGAAGGAGAAAGCCGCATTGCTTCGTCGATGCAAGCGCGGACATAGGGAAGGGAGGAAAGCTTTTGGCCGAAGCGGATCTCTTCGACATCGTCAAAGGCGGCGCGGACCTCAGAAGTGAGCTTCGCAAGTTTCTCAGCATTGTGAACGAGGTAGAAGATCGTCGCTGCAATGGCCGTAGAAGTCGTGTCGCTGCCAGCAATGATGAGAAGATTGCTTTCACCCCACAATTCCGCCGGTGCAAATCCTCTTCCGCTCTCAGGATCTTTGGCACTCAACAGGTGGTAGAAGAAGTCCTTACGATCGACGTCAATGCCCATCTTCATCCGTTCACCTGCTTGCGCTTTGGAGTACTGCATGTACCTGGCTCGACCAGCTGCAATCTTGCGAAATAGGAGCTTGTCCAGGTGGTACGTGTGAATGGGCAGATATGTGCCGCAAATGAGATGTCGGTGAGAAGCAGAGGCGATCAGATCGATAGGAAAGCGATTGTCGGGATGCGTGAGCATGTTGAAAGACTTTCCGAAGCAGAGGTCGCCCATGATGTCAAAGGCCAGGTAATTGGATTGGTCGGTGATGTCAATCGTAGGTCCGAAAGCCTGGGAGGTGTTCGAAGCCACAGAATCGGAATACTGCGGATGCGTGGATGATTCGGCATTTCCGGCGAGGTTCGCGCAGAATTGTCGAATATGGGCGAGGATGTGATTTTCCATGGACTTGATCGCTCCGTCAGAGAAAGCTTGGCTCAGCACTCGGCGCTTACGTGCGTGCACGGTCTTGTCGATGGACGAATGGGTCGAAAATGCGTCCTTCGATGCCCAAAAGGCCTGATAGAATTCGGCCTTTTGAACATTCGACTTGAAGCCGTAGATCTCTTTCAACGCTGTATTCGAATTGAAGGAGACGGAGTTTGGGCCAAATCGATACACTGGTCCATATTTCTCATGGTTTCGCCAGAACTCCAGATGACGGTCGCCTTTCAAGGCATGATATGTGCTGTGGAGGTCGGTGACCTTTGCAAGAAGTGGTCCGGGATATTTTGACAGAGGATGGAGCCAGATGCGGTAGACTGCAAGGCCGAATGCATAAATGGCAAGTCCAACCGGCAGAAGAGCCAGCAGATTGAGGGAAAGGTTGCTTGCTAGAAATTGGAGAGACATGCCGATGGAAGAGTTTTGAAGAGGAGCAGAGAGAAGGGAGGAGGAAGAAAGAACCACATACCGTCGAAGGAAGCCTCGATGACTTTATGGGATGCTTTGTTGTGCGGTAAGCCGCGACACGTGGGGAGAGAGCTGTGTCATGATCTCGGCTCAAGAGCTGTCCAAGGTCAATGCGGAGGGGGGCGAGATGAGCACAGCATAAAAGGTACCTGAACGCCGCCGCCGTCCGATTTTTCTTGCCCGGGCCCGCGTCTGTTGCAGATGTTGTTTGAACGTGAGGTCGCAAGGACAGCTTCAGCCAGTAAGATTCCGGCCAGATATGCCAAGCCCGTTGCTAGCCATTGTTCCTCTCTCGGCTTTGTCGTTCGAGCCAGTCGCCGTT
Organism: Zymoseptoria ardabiliae STIR04_1.1.2; assembly: GCA_000223765.2. NCBI lineage: Eukaryota > Fungi > Ascomycota > Dothideomycetes > Mycosphaerellales > Mycosphaerellaceae > Zymoseptoria > Zymoseptoria ardabiliae. Next base: position 59,111 of record AFIV01000404.1, on the reverse strand, counting down.
GCAGTATTGATGCATAACTTGATGCATTTGATTGATCGCTTCCTAATGCAGTGTCATCATACAATGCGGTACTTCGAGTGTCGCCCAAGGCAGAGCATGCTGAGTGATGTTTCAAACCTAGGCACTCTTCCAACATAGCATAGCGATGGAGCACGGTTCGCAGTGATTGTAAACAACAGAGTGTGGAAGGAGATCGACTTGTTCCATGTAAACTGTGCGATACAACGTCCACTCCCTCCAATACCGCTGAGAGGCATAGACGGCAAGTTCGCAAGAACCTCAACATCGAAAGGAGGAAACGGGGTATATGATATCTACAAACCACTCCCATCATGCGTACATGCACCCGCTTCCATTTCGTCCATTTCGTCCATCATTCCATCCATCAGGAACATGTGCGCATTCATATCATCTCGAAGAGCAGAAAGGTCAGCGCAACGCAAAAGTGCACGTTGTTCCATAGCCGTGAAAGGCGTTCGTCCCTGTCCGCAAACATGATCAACCCTAATTTCCTGTCATGAGCCGCGAGGCTCTATCCGCCGCAGTCGGCGTGGGCAAGTCGTCCTCCACCTCATTCGCCTCCCGGTTCGATGACAACGGTTTGGGCCCCTCTGCCGTCGACGGTCTCTGGTCGTCGTCATCGTCCGATTGCAAGCCTCTCCTCCAGTCCGCCAGACCACTGCTCGCTCCACCGGGCGCGTTCGATCGACTCGGCGCCGCTCCCTTGGCAGGCGAGGCCGTGCCCGAATGCCCGTCAAAGTCGTAACGATCGGACAAGCGGTAGTTCTTGTTCGTGGTTTCCCAGTGTGATCGCAGGGCATCGAGTTCGCTGGCGAGGGAGTCGAGGGCGAGGGAGTTGCGGGCGTCGGAGCCGGCGATGGACGAAGCTGCGTTGGAGGTGTCGCGACTGTGGCCGATGGTGCCTGCAGATGCTTTGACGGGCGTCTCAGCTTCAGAGGCCTCGCTGATGCTTTCCGGACGAGCCCGGAAGGGGGATGCACCAGTACCATTGAGCGTGGGTGTGCCCATATCGGTAAGACGAGATTGCCGGCGGTAATTATCGACGGAGGACTCGACTTGGTCAAGGAGGAGTTGGACCTTATTCTCCGCATCTTTGGCGCGGGCCTCAAGAGCGGAGTTCTCCTTCTGGAGGCGCTCAATGTCGGAACGGGAGGATGAGAAGGAGGTTTGCAGGGCGTTGAGGTCGGATTGAGCGGTGGAGTGGGAACTTCTCGCAGATTGGAGCTCGGTTTGGAGCGTCGTGAGTTTCGTTTCCAGGTCGTTGACGGATGTTTGCATCTTGGTCTGCACTTCCGAGACTTCCTTCTGAAGCTTCGCTCTCTCCGCTTCCCAGTTTGCAGTGCCCGAAGAGTCCGGCGTGTTGCGCTTGCTCTGCTCAGACTCATTCATTGCTTGGTCGAGTTTTCTCTTGAGTTCTCCATTGTCATTCTTAACGCGCTGGAGCTCTTGCTTCATCTTCGACAGCATCTTCTCTGTACCTCGGAGATATTTCACTGCGGCTTGGTGGTCGTTGTCCAGAGCCGTGAGTTTGTCCTCGTACTCGCGCTTCATCTTCTCGCCCTGCTCCGAGACTTCTTCATACTTCTCTCGGAGTTCGTCCTGTCCTTTCGTGGTGATTTCCAGTTGCTGCTCCAACTCGCGCACGCGATGCAAGTCCGGTGTGCTGAAGCGGGCGCTGCTGGGTGAGTCAATACCACGCGAACGACGTGCCTCGTTGATGTTCACGCCACGCTCCCCAAGGATTTCCTTGAGGGAGGCATGTTGCACGGAAAGCGCATTGGTCTCCAGCATGTGACGTTCCAGTCTCTGCTCGAGGCCGGCTTTCTCGGTGGCGAGTCCTTGATTCTCCTTCATCGTGGCTTGGAGCTGTTTGCGAATGTTCAAACCCTCGCGACTGGCCTGTTCTTGATAAGTCTCGAGACCAGCGATGCGCTCTTCCGCGCGGCGGAGCTTCTCGGATGCGGCGTCGGCAGCGGCTTGATTTTCACGAACCATGGCATTGGCGGCTTCGACCTGCTGCGTGAGAATGTTGATGCGCTCGTTGTCTGAATTGCCGACATCAACGCTGCGTTCAGGGATTTTGCCGAATCCTGCAAGGACAACTGAACGATGAGTTCGGGCTTCCTCGGAATGCTTCTGCGCCAGCTCCTCGGCGTCCTTGAGACGAGTAGTCGCATGCTGGAGCTCGCTGGCCTGAGCCTCCTTTTGAGATCGCAACTCCTGCAACTCACGGTGAAGAGTATCACGCTGACTGCGTTCTTCCGCAAGTTTCTGCTCCAGCAAATCAGCCTTCTCAGATGACGCCGTGACTGCTTCTCGCAACGAGGCCAGTATAGACATGTGGTTGCTGCTGTCTGTAGTTGCGCCATCGAGCTGTCTGCTCAACTCCTCCTTGTCAACCGAAAGCATCCTGTGCTGAGTCAGAATCTCCGCATGACTGGCAGATGCTTCGCGAGCCTGTCTCTGCGATTCGTGCAGTTCGGAACGCAAGCTTTCAATCTCGGAAGTGTGCTCTTGTCGGTAAGCATCGAGCTCCGACGCACGCTTCTGCGCAGCACTTGCAGTGTCCTCGGCGAGCTCACGCGCTTTGCTCTCAGCTTCAAGCTCTTTCTCGAGCGCTCCGATCCGACCTTTGAGCTCATTCTGAGTTTGAATCGATGCGACTAAGCGTTTGCTCATGTCCTCGCCGCGTTCGCTTCTGTTGTCGCCGTCGATCGATTGTGCGCCCTGACTAGCCAGTCTTGCTTTTGCAAACACAGCTTCATTGATAGCAGCGTCTCGCTCCTTCTCCGTTTCCGCGATCCGGGTGGCGGCACTCTTACTCTGCTCGTCGATGGTCTCTTGCACTCTTGCCAGCTCAGCCCGCATTTTGAGAAGGGCCTCAACAAGCGGCCGATCTGCGTCACTGAAGCTGTCGGTAGAGCGCTCATCGAATGAAGGCGATTCCGGTGCGCGGGATTGGTATCCAGACTTGCGTGCAAGAGCGAGCTCCGATGCATACCAAGCATTGCGCTGCTTGACTTGCTCCAGTTCTCTGATGAGGCCATCGTTCTGCTGTGCGAATGCGGGCGAGGATCCAAGTCCCGAGTCCTGTGGTCTTTCGGGCTCCTCCGAAATCTTCCTGACTCTTGACACCGGATCAACGTTCTCGACTGGCTGCCGGGAGACCAACTCAGTACCGGCCAACTCCGATGGCTGCGTCTGTGTGCGCGAGCTATCGTCCTGGCTGGGCTGATATGTCGCCGGTTGTGATCTTGATTGCGGCTCTGACTGCGGCTCCTGAAAAGGCTGACCCTGGCGAGCACCGAAAGGTGGTGACATTGTTGACTTCGCGGCCTGAGCAGCAACGACACCATTTACGGCCTGCGAGGCAGCACCGTTATGCGCATCGTTGGCTCGCGGTCGGTCGTTCTCGGGACTTAGCGCTCGGTCCGAAGCCCTGCTTGTGAGCTGTCTGTTGTCTCCTGGCGCCCCATTCGCTCTCGATTGCAGAGGAGCCTGCGGTGGAGGACCTGTCGGCGGTGGGATCTGGTTGGCGGCGCGCGGTAATCGTGTGCCCATATCGGGTGAGCGTATTCTGCCTTCTGCGCCACTTGGAGCTCGTTCCCGTTCCATGAGCTCTTTTGCAGGAGTTCCACGACCTTGACCGATGGAAGGACTGGGCCGCTCGCCGCTAGGACGACGAACGTCCTGGATTCGCTCATTGTTGGGAGTCTGGGTGGTCGAGTCCGGAGGATATCGAATCTTACTCGTATCCAGAAAGTATGCCATACCAAGCTCCACAGGATCTCTCGGCGCGCTGCTCGGCTCTCCCGCGAGAACGACGATTGACTTGCCGACGGTAGTCATGCTATGACCAGATCTCGGACTGGGACTCGGACCCATGTTCTGGAACGTGTACCACCTTCGCGAAGAGATTCTGAAAGCTGCGAGATCGCCAAGATCGTTGCCCTCTTCTGTGCGGCCACCGAAGACGTACATGACATCTCCGACCAGCGCAGCCGCATGACCTTCTCGAGGTGACGGGATATAACCGATGCATTCGAGCTGTGTCCAGGAGTTTGACTGTGGCGAATACGACCAGACATCGTTGAACCACTGCACGCCGTCCGTACCTCCGAAGAGGTAGAGTTTGTCTCCGTATGTGATCATCGTGTGATTTGTGCGCGCCGGTGGGATCTGGCCGTGTGGTGGACCTCCGTCGATTGTATTTTGTATCAGAATTTCCCACCTGTTCGTTGCCTGCTGCAATGCATTGAGGTCGAATGCAACCAGGTCGTTGAAGAAGTAGCCCTCGACTTGTCCTCCGAAAATGTAGATTTTGCTTCCGAGAATGTTCAGTGTGTGGCCGTATCGTCCTGGAGGCCGCGGGCCGGCTGGTAGTGCTCGAGACCATTGTTTTGTAGCTGCTTCGTGTTAGCATTGGAGGGATCTTGTTTGCGCCGCATGCGACCTACAAGTATTGAGCAGGTAGAGTGTGTCGTCAAGCATATCGCCTTCATCCATCTTGGTGTCTCCGCCAAACACGATGTAAGCATTTCCCACGAGCAAGCTTGCATGTCCAACTCTTGGTCCAGGCCCTTCGCTCGTGGTCGCGACCGGGTAGCAGCTCATCTGCTGAGTGCCAGCCTCAACCATCCAGAGATCTCCTTTGACAGTGCTACCATTAATCAACCCTCCCATCAGATATACTGAACCATCCTTGCTGGCGCTGCCATTGACCGCCGCGCCGTATCGCGGAAACGGGTTGACGTGTGTGACGGTGAAATTCAGGCGGCGCTGCGACCACGGGTATGGCGAGTTGTCGGTCGATGGCCGGAGCTGATGTTGCATAGGGAGTCTCTGCACCTAGATGTTTGTCAGTCCAGTCTCGCGCGTTATTGTATGCTGTCCATGCGCTTACCACGTCGCGACTTGTCTCCCTGCTTCGATTCCGCAGCGACTTCTGCTCAGGGCTTGCTCGAGCGCGCGGCCCATCCTCTCTGATGTTCGCGACTCGGTCCTCGGCCTGGCGAGACCCAGAGCGGTCACCAGAAATCGAATTTATGCTGTTGTTGACGCTCTGCCCAGGCGTGGGAGAGCCCGGTTTCGCGCCATTGAGTGTAGGTATCTGGCTGAGCGCCTCTTTCCCCTCCGATGAGTGAATGTTTCGTGACGCAGGCGGAGCAGGTGCAGGTGCCGGCGTTGGCTGAGCGGGCGCGCCCTTCTTCGAGGATTTGAATAAGAAGGACATGGCGAAGGATCGAGTGGAAGCCGGAATCAATCACGAGCTTCTGAAGGCGCAATGACCGACTCAGGCGATGGTGAGGCAATCAATCATGCCAAAACCATTCGGGCCAGTGTTCGCGGTATCGCGGTGGGAAGTTGAAAGAGGAGCGTGCGCGGTGGCCGGGGAATGGCAATGGCGGAGGCAGGTAACGGTCGCCGACGCGAAGGAAAAACGTCGCCGACGTCTCAATCCCGAATTGATGATTAATAAGATCGTGATTCTCGTCAAGGTCAGTGAAGTTTTGGAGACCGGGTATTTTATCGAGCAGAACAACTCCGCGCCGCCGAGGGAAGAGGATCAAGACACGCCCGGCCAAGAAGAAGGGGGAAGGGTACTAGTAGCGTCAAGGACGGCTTCGACGGCTGTACCCTTCCCGATGATCTGCGGCTCTGGAATTGAGGATCTGAACGTCCCGTCGTTTCTTGACCATCCGCTGCAGAACATACTTACTTGATCACAGTGACCTGCTCCTTGCGACATCAACTTCAGCCGCTGCGTCCTTCTTACCACAGCACGGTCCCGAGACCAGCAAAGTCCGACGCCTCTCCAACGTGCTCGCCGAGAGATGAACGCAGGCTGGATTTCTGAAACTGATCGACGCTGGCAGCCCCCGAACTTGAACAGTCTTGAAGTGAGAGCTCCCGAAGCCAACTTGATACGTCCAAAAATGGCATCAAGCAGGCCGTCTCTGTTTTGTTCCGCCGTTTCAGCAGTTCCAACGAGCAGCCGCAGTTGAATCGGCCGCTTGCTAGGCTCGTGCTGACCACATGGAACTACCTACGGAGGGCCTTATCACTATGTCATGCTGGGATGACCACGACGTGCGGAGTTGAGCCAGGCAGGATTACAAATAACACAGGTCGAGACATCGCTTAGAGCGGGTTGTGCAGCTCGCTGAGATGTGGAGAGTTCCTGGAAGTGAAAGAGTCTTCATACTGGCCGGACTTTTGGGATCGCTTTCTCTCAGCAGCCATCGGCTCATCGCAGCTTGAAAGTGTGAGAAATCAAGTAGCAGCACATGGACTGTTGGTTCGCGTGTATATGTACATTGGTATCACTGCCGTGTGGTCGACTGGCATCGCAACAAATCAGTCTGTCAAAACCAACATTGGACGAAGTCTTTGACTGCCCGATCGCGGTTTTCATAGCTCGTGCCTGCACGTTATCATAGCGAGAAGTCAATGTCACCATTCTGATATACGCGAATATTCCCCATGGCCGAATCTCGTCTTCTATATGACCCCACGAACTTGAAGCGTCAGCTCTGCAGAACAAGGTTCTTCTAGCTCCAACCTTAACCTCGCTCCGGCAGTGATGCCAGACCCGCACCTTGCATCGGCACCAACATGACGAGCGACGACAATCCCACATTCACCGATTCACCTTTACGCGCGAGGCCGTCCTCATGCGCTCGCCTTTGGACGAACGAGGACCATGACACGCGCTGCCAGTAGCGGCCTGTCACCCGGAAATGCAGGAAAGAGCTCCGCAGAACGGCTTGCCGATGTCAACCTGGGCATGGGCATGCGACCCACGAAGCTCAACAACAGCTTCGTCCTGAATGGGTATCATTCACAAACAGCAGCTTCGTCGCCAAATGGACACTACGGGAATGGGAGCGGATCGGAGGAGGAGGAGGAGGAAGGTCTTCAAATGCGGACAGCCAATGGAAGCAGACCCACGACCACTAGACCCATGCTGTCACGCGCCACGAGTGAGAATGCGTCTGGCATGCGACAACGACCGACGAAAGAGGACGTGCGAAGAGCAGGCAAGAAGAAGAAGGAGCTGAATATGCGGCACGGCTGGGAGGCACAACTTTCGAACGAGGAGGTCACGCGCAGCTTGAGTGAGAACTTCTTCATGTACTATGAGGAAAGGCGACATGAGACCGCTGGGAATCTGCCGCCAGGATATGATCCGGCGAGTGTTCTGACCGAGTGGCGCATGAAAGATCGTCTGAAGACCGTCTCGGCACTGCTCGCCGTCTGTCTCAATGTTGGAGTTGACCCTCCGGATGTGATCAAAACGAACCCTTGTGCTCGTCTAGAATGCTGGGTCGATCCTGTTCCGCCGGACAGTACGAATCAGAGCTCAAACAATACAAACGCACAGATCGGGAAGAATCTGCAATCACAGTACGAGAATCTGTCATTGCGGACGCGGTACAAGGTCATTCTGGATCCCACGATAGAGGAGCTGAAGAAGTACACCACACAGCTTCGGCGGACGGCACATGCAGAGCGGCTACTGTTTCACTACAATGGTCATGGCGTGCCAAAGCCAACACAAAGTGGAGAGGTCTGGTGCTTCAACCGAAGCTACACACAATACATTCCGATCAGTCTATACGATCTGCAAGAGTGGGTAGGTGCTCCAGGACTCTGGGTGTGGGATTGCAGTGCGGCAGGTGGCATCATTCAAGGCTTTCTGGAGGCGGCGCAGAAACACAACCTGAGCCAGCAGGAAGCTCTGCAACGAGACCCGAACCGCGCTCAGCAGCAGGCTATTACAAAGTGGGAAGACAGCATACACCTTGCGGCTTGTCGAGAGAACGAAGTGCTACCCACGAATCCCGATCTTCCAGCAGATCTTTTCACCTCTTGCCTCACCACTCCAATCATGATGGCGGTGCGGTTCTTCATCCTGCAAAATCCATTGACTTCCACCTCGGGCGTCAGTCTCGCCCAGGCACGAAACATTCCAGGCAAAGTCAGTGAGCGTAGAACGCCGTTGGGCGAACTGAATTGGATCTTTACTGCGATCACGGATACGATCGCGTGGAACATGCTTCCCAAGCCTCTCTTCAAGAAGCTCTTCCGGCAAGACTTGATGGTGGCCGCATTGTTCCGAAATTTTCTCTTGGCGCAAAGGGTGATGCGCATGTACCACTGTCATCCGCTGTCATATCCTGCCATTCCCAATACGTACGATCATCCGCTCTGGAAGAGCTGGGATCTGGCTGTGGAGATGATTCTTTCTCAGCTTCCGAGGCTGATAGAACAGCAGAAGGCGAATGATGCGGTTGTTGAGAGCGTGCCCAACGCTCCTCAAGCTCCACCACAGCAGGCGCCACCAGAGCTTGAGTACCAACATTCGGACTTCTTCGCCGATCAACTGTCAGCGTTTGAAGTGTACCTCACTTCTGCTCCGAGCAATCCTGGTGCAGCAGGGTATGCCAAACCGCCAGAGCAACTGCCGATCGTCCTGCAAGTGTTGCTTTCGCAAGTCCACCGGCTGAGAGCACTCATTCTGTTGTCGAAATTCTTGGATCTCGGCCCGTGGGCGGTCAGCCTTGCTCTCAGCATTGGAATCTTCCCCTACGTCTTGAAGCTTCTGCAGTCTCAAGCCCTCGAGCTGAAAGCTCCCATGGTGTTCATCTGGTCGAGAATTCTTGCCGTGGACTCAAGCTGCCAGACTGATCTGTTGAAAGATCAAGGCTTCGCTTACTTCACAAACATCCTCGTCTCGACCAACGGCATCCCGATGGGCAATGTTGCTGAACATCGAGCAATGTGCACTTTCATCATCGCAATCTTCTGCAAGGACATGAATGCGGCGAAAATGGCTGTCCTCGACAGTAATCCGGAAGTCATCGATTGCTGCCTGCGGCACCTCCACGACATGGAGAATCCTCTGCTGCGGCAATTCAGCTTGCTGTGCTTGAGTCACATGGTTCGAGACTGCTCGCCCGTCAAGGACCAATTTCTCGCGCAGAATGGTGGCAGCCGCATTGCAGACCGCAGCCACGACCCTGTAGCTGAAGTCCGCGTGGCCTGTCTGAATGCTTTGACCAGCTTCATCGCCACTGGAGACTCTGCAGACGTGTGGGTAGAGCATGGAGAGGAGTTACTGGTACGACGGCAAGAGGAGCATTTGATCGGTGTCGTCATCACGATGGGAATGGACGGCTCCATCATGGTGCGAAGAGAATTGACCGTGCTGTATTCAGAGTTCGTGCTGAAGTACATGCCTCGCTTCCTCACCGCCGCATGGGAGCAGCTTCTTGAAGAACAGGACAAGAAGCGTGGTCAAGAGCAGAATGCCGATGACTTTGTCGCGATGCAGGCCATCGAAGGCTCCAACGACCTTCAAATGATCAACGGCACGAGAGCAGCCATTTCGCATAATCGAAGTGCGTCCGCAGCCTTACCGCGGTCCACGCAACAGAGCACGAGAGCCGAAACATCTCGCGGGACTGTATACCGCGCTGTTTGGCGTCAGTTGATGAGCCTTTCAGCAGACCCTCATCCGGAAATCTCGAAGAATGCCGGTGCCATTGTCGATAATGTGCTCAATGCGGTCCTCGAGTCTCCGCTAGGCACTCATGCAGAGGCCATCCTCGATAGCTTGCAATCACAGGAGCCCATCGTCGACATCATCCTCCCTGCGACCACGCCGACTGCATCGGAAGCACTGACAAAGACACGATCCAATGACACGCGACCAGAAACACCGCCTAGTCCTGCGCCATCTTCCACTTCAAGACCTGACGGCTACTTTGCTCTTTCGCGCACGGCGAGCGTCGCTGCTGCAATGAAGAACCTCATCGGATGGGGTCCAAAGACACCAGGCGAGCCATCCTCCCCCGGCTCACCTACGCACACTCGTCGAAATTCCGCGGCTACACCCTACCGATCACGACCACTCACGCCATACGACGCTGCGCTGTTACCACCGGACGCTCTTGATAACATTACAGGGCGTCCGCCGCATCAGCCGCCCGCAAACGTTCCGCCGACACCATTCTTCAAGAGACGCGAGAAGAATACTCTTCCTGATCTGCCGTTGAAATCCGAATTCTTCGAATGGGCCTCCTCCCACTTCCGCGAAGTCCAGATGCGACCGAATGAAGCCGACGAGCCAGGATCGAAAGACTACAATGAGCGACTATGGCGACGGAACCGCAACGACAAAATCATTGCATCAACACAACCATTGAAGGAAGCAGCCGGCAGCACACCTTGGGACAAACCGTGCGGCTATTTTGGTATCGGCGCGGCACCCGTCAAGATGGTCTTCCATCAATTTGAGAATCACCTCGTCACTTCCGACGACCGGGACTCCATCGCCGTCTGGGATTGGTCAGCAGAGCGTCAACTCCACCGCTTCTCCAATGCTAATCCTCGCGGCTCCCGTGTGACGGAAGTCTGCTTCATCAACGAAGACGACACAGCCATGCTCATGATTGGATCTTCGGATGGTGTCATCAAGATCTACCGCAACTATGAATCTCCTGAGCACTGCCACCATGTTGCTTCCTTCCGCGCTCTCTCCGATCTTGTTCCCTCCGACAAGGGCGGATCCGGTCTGGTGTTCGACTGGCAACAAGGCCAAGGCAAGGCTCTTGTGGCCGGAGACGACCGCGTTGTCCGCGTCTGGGGCGTCGGAACCGAGCTCGCTATCCGCGATATCGGTACAAGGTCTTCTGCATGCATCACCTCCCTCACCTCTGACCAAGTCGAAGGCAACATCTTCGTCGCCGGCTTTGGCAATGGTAGCGTCAAAGCCTACGACCAACGCTGTGAAGACAAAGACACCCTTGTTCGCGGCTGGAACGAGCACAAATCGTGGATCGTTGGCGTGCACCTCCAACGGGGGGGTATGCGCGAACTCATCTCCGCTGATTCAAGCGGGCATATTCGCCTCTGGGATTTGCGATATCCTGGCGCCGTGGCCGCGATCAACCCTCCTGCTTCTCGTCAAGAGCCGCGCAGTTTGCGAACTCTGAGCGTTCACGAGCATGCGCCTGTATTCGCTACGGGAGGCAAAGATCATACGATTAGAGTGTTCAACACGGACCTCAAACCGCTCAGCACATTTGAACCGTACATGAGTTATCTGCGGGTCGGATTGAGCGGTGCGCCGAGGAATGCGCCGATCACGGCCACCGCGTTCCATCCGCACCGAATGATGTTGGCTTGCGGCGCGGTGAATGACGGGCATGTGAACTTGTTCAGGTGTGATGTTGAAGCGGAGGAAAGGGGCGTGCTGAGCGGTAATGTGGATGTTGGTCAGGGTGTTGTGCAGGAGTGGAGGGGTTGAGCGAAGAGAGATTACATTGCTAGAGGGCATTATGCAGAAGAGATTGGGGGTGGGACTGCATGGACTGGCGTTGATACTGCTTTGTGTGGAGAAGGATCTGCCTGCGGCTGCACATTCGAGCGGAAAGAGGGATGGGAATAGGGCGTCTTCGAATGTCCGTATGGCCGCGCTCTTGGCGATTGAGACTGGTCTGGGCTAATGAGTGTGATAGATTGCTGCAAATGCATGGACGATCAGGTATAGATGTGTATGAACGAATGGTAATGGGTCGTCATCCTTCTGACAGTGGGCATCTTCCCTGATGTCGGCTCTACTCGAACGACACCGACAACGTCCGCTTGTACACCGGGTCTACAGTTTGCACCACGGTGTCGTCTGTGCCACGGTGTGGTACCCCAGATGCTCAGAGCTGATGTTAAAAGACGAGAGATACCACTGCCACAACGATGGTCGAACTCGCATGCTTTCCGCCGCTGGTACCAGGTTTGGAAATGTGGGCCGGATATGGGGTGGTACTTCACATCGGTCCGCCAGAACGGCCAAGCCGGACGTTGTTGCTTCTCGATGTCTGCTTCGTCTTGCATCTCGCATGCTCCGTCCATAGGATCTGATGCTAAAGAGCGATCCGCACGCACAATCCGAAAAAGAGCCAATACGGTTGCTCGTTTGATCATTCTTGACGTGCATCAAGCCAGCGCTGACATGAATGTGATGGCACAGGTAGCGTCGCCTCATGATAAGTAGGAAGCTTGTCAGTTGTTCGGATCGGGTCAAAGTCGCGATATTAGGTGGAGAGTGGCAGGGAGGCCATCTGCTCCGTACAGATGTGCCCGGCATAGGTAGGTATTGCACTTGCCGTAAGGAAGTCAGTCGGTGCCCTTTACGTATGCAAAGGTATAGGTACTCTGCGCACGATATCTCTTTTGTGAAGATGAATCAGGAAGATGTGTTTGAAGGACAAAACCCATTAGCTCTACAGCATCGACCCAGTGAGGAGTTTTGACCAGGTCTTCCAGCTCCCATTCGTCTCAAATTCATCCAAGACGCTTTTCGTCTTCGACCGATGGCAATGAACCTCGCCACCGCCGACCTTCCTCTCCAACAGCACCCGCGCCACCTACACCTGGTCCTTCCCAGCGCAAGCCCATTGACCCGTACCATCACCCCGGCATCCCTTCGGCGGTTTGTAAAGCCAAGTATTGAGCCACACTTTTCCGTACACGAACGGCTTGTCTTTGTATTCACACATGTGATACTCGTGTGAAGTGCCGGCTGAGCCGACATCGACCTGATCGTGAAGAATCTTGTCAGGGCACACGCTCGATGCATGGTTTCGTGCTGTTGTCACGTACACAGTACATTCTGGCGTCTTTGTCGATTGCAGCGCATTCGGGAGCGTCCAGGCCGTGCTTCATGTCAGCGCAGCAGTATTTATCTTTGTGGTAGCCGTGGACTTGGTGCAGTAGGGCCGCAAAGAGCGCGACAAGAGCTGTGGTGTGCTTCATGATGGGTTGAGTCGCTAACTGCAAGAGTAAGGTCGATAGGCCTGTTCTGGGGTTGTGATAACAATGGGAAGGTTGCTCCGTCGAGAGCGGTCAGGGGATGATTTATATTTTCCGGGGACCCCGAGAACGAATGACCACCACGAGCGGAGAAAGCTCGTCGAGCGGAGAGTCGCGTCGCCTGGAGAATTACGTGGACCGGACTACCATGCCGAGTTGTGTCTGGGGCCATGGAGTGTGCGGAACGCATGTTCGCCTTACAGTCTGCCATTCGCACGCAGAAATCGAACTGGGGGATTTAGCCGTCTCGCTCATCGTCTTCATTACGTGATTGTGACCTTGGGCTCCTCGATCTGCCTGTTGAGCTGCTCGGGGTATCGCTGCGTCGAAGTTCCAGCTTTAGGTCCTCGACCAGCAAGTAGTGTCGTTGCCCGTCCACGATGACCCTGCTTATGCCGGGTACGAGTACGCCCTGCATTTTCCGTGCACCCGCCGACCCGGTGTGGGCAAACAGGGTCATTTGTCGAGCTTGGACTGGCGTGGAGATGTTTGTGTCGGAAGCAAGACCTGCATAATATCCAGGAGGGCGATGCGGAGGACCCCGAGTTCTGATTGATCCTTCAGTGGTGGACCTGGAGGAGCACATCTTGCTGTGTCCGTCGAAACGCGGCGCTCTTCACGAATGTCCAAGGCTGAAGCTTGACTGTCGAGCGATGATGTCCGAACCCAGTGTTAGAGTTGATCGCCGACTTGATTGGTAGCCCCATGATTCATCGTACACGGCGTTGTAGCCTGGGATCTCCCGTCAACTCTCTCCACACCGGATCGTCATGAGAATGAACACTGCGTGTCGTCACGGATGATGAATGGTCATAGCGCGCCGTTCGAGCACCGCGAAGAGTGCATCTATCGGGTATTCCAGTACGCCTTGCACCCCTCTCCGGACCTTCCACCTTTACATACTATCGAGCGACCATCCTCCAGCCAGTACAACGCCGTGCGCACACCGCCACGGTACCTGACTCCTAGTTGCAACGCTTTCCGTCGATACAATTCTTCGAGCAGCACTGGTCGTTGTTTGTACAATCATCTGGACGATCGATGTTAGCAACGTATAGCTTCGGGCTCGCACTGGCAGCACTCACAGCCGAGCGGCCCGCAGTCGTAGCAATTGATTTGGCCATTGTTGGGCAGCGTCCAGCAGATCGGTTTGTCACTTGGGCACCATTCGCTTGCTCACCGTCAGCACATCAGTCAAGTGACTTTGCGGGCAAGAAGGGCCTTACCCGCCGGTTTGGCATGTCGCTGCTGATCGTCAGTATGTGACCATACGGAGGTTATACGGTCGCAGACAACATACCATGGCATTTCATTCGACTTCCATCCTGGGTGCAGGTCAGTCCCGCACAGCAGTCCGGATTTTTGTGGCGCGGATTTCTTCCGGCATCGACACCACAGTACGCTTTTGGAAGTTAGCAATGAAATTCTTGCGAGAAGAGACAATGTTCAAAGGAGACATGCCTCCTGATCCAGAGCACTGAGACTGTGGTGGTGGCGGAGCTTGAGCAGTAGCACTGAAAGCCAGAGCGATGACTGCCAGAAGAGCTTGGGTAGAGAGCCTCATTCTGGTGATAATGATCATGAACTGGGACGAAGGTCAAACGTAGAGGATGTCGGGTGTGAGATCTCAGAAGACACCGGGTCCAAGAATCGTGCGAGAGCACCGAAAATATAGAGCGATGAGTGCTCTGGGCTGGAGCGGCAACCTCCAGCATCATATGATGTCGTCCTGCCATGGAGGACGCCTGAAGCCCCGCCGAAAACACGAGGCTGGTACAATATTAGGCGACACATGCTGACAGGGAACATCCTGTTGCAGCACGAACGAGAACGCTCTGATAATTCCGATGTCAGGCATTGGTGTGATCCTCGGTCCTCACCAGCAACAGCGTGCATGTTGCTCTGGATCTGCAACGTACTTTCATATTGCACCCTGACCTTGTGACATGAGTCTTCGGCGGCACTCCGCGTCGAGGATATCTTCCGTGGTCGGATTCTGCAAGGTATAGCATACCTTGGCTGCATCCATGGCTGCGGGATGAACTCCTCCTTTCGTGACGGCTCGTTGGGTAGTTCCGTATCCTTGCCGACGCACAACACTAGCACAAAGGCAGGCAATCTTCGGGAAAGAAAAGACGTGAAAAATGGTGTAGTCCTCTGGGATCATGCCAAACGGGCGCGGACCGTTGGATCTCCACGATTGAGACCCCAAACACTCGGACTCCTTCGTCATGCTTTCCTCCGCGACGGGAATTGTGCTGCTAGCCTCACAGCGTTTTGCAAGAAGATCGCGACGAGTAATAAGGCTGTTCAGGTGAGGTTGAGGATGGGCCGGCGGCGTGAGTGTTGTGTGTACTTGCCTACCGTACCTAGTTGGCGTTGGTGACAGGAAGAGGAAGTTGGAGTTGGACGAAGAACCTGACGTTAGGGACCTCGGGACCGCTTGATAAGGTAAGCGACCTGCCCTGGTATTCATGGATTTGATGGGCGGACCATCAATTATTGATTGCTCACTTCAATTGCCTTGTAGCCCGCCCATTCGCTTCCACTCCATCAACATCCATCAACATCAACACAACGCATACCTTACCTTACTCCAGAGACTCCCCTCCGTTCGCCCTCCTCTTCTCCCCCACTCTCTGATGCACGACCACGGTGCTCATCAGCGCTGAAAAACGTGAATCGCATCTCCGACCGAGGCCAGCCTGAAGATCTTCGATCGATGCATCATCTTCGCAGACAATGTCACTCAACACTTCATGACAATGTCGACTCCATCAGTCGCCCCAAGGAGCTTGACTCCGTCCGCCATGACCGGCATTGGGAGTCTTCCTGAAGAACTGCTTCTATCGATACTGGACCTTCTCGACCGCCGGGCTGTAGTCGCCGTGAATCTGACCTGCTCCTGGCTCTACAAGATCACTTTGCCACGAATCTGGAGGTCAATCGAGTTGGTGGACCAGTGCACGGATCATCGCAGTATGTTCTCGCATGGCCGTGAAAGCGATGATCATGACGATACGCCTTTGTTGAGACTGCTGCTGCTCTTTGAGAGGTGAGGGGCTCCCAAGACGGTGGGAGAAGGGAAGGCTGCTTACAATGTTTCCAGGAAACCGCAGATCGCTACCTGCGTGCAAGTCCTCACTCATCGCTGCCATCTGAGACCTCCGCCCGTTCTCGATCAATGGCTTGGACTCACCGAGACGCCCTTTTGCTCTCAGACTTTGTCCATCGATCCACGGACCATCTGGCTGGTGAAGAGAGCCGCGATCAGTCTCAACAACGTCCATACATTGCGTATCGTCTTCGGTCATCCCATGCTCACAGAGGCTCTGCTGCGCTGCTTTTTCGACGAACGACGTCCAAATAACCCCAACTTCAATGGTCCGGTGAAGAAGCTGTGGCTGGAAAATTGCCGCATCAGCGCCGGGTTGAATGTCCACATGGAGGATTTTCCTTACGGTCTACCTCCCAGGTTGAACTTTGACGGCCTGCAAAGCGTGCGGTTCCGCAGACTTCCGCTGGATTACAAGACGTACAACAGCTATGATAACCCTCGAGGAAAGGATGAGCATGTCCACGAGCGAAGCCCGAATGATGACGATAGCTACACTTTCTACAACATCGATGGCAAGGACATCTACCATTCAGTTCCAAAACCGTCCACGGAATGGTTGGAGCTCATGTCGTATTTATTGGGACGGGAACGGCCACTCAGAGAGCGCCTCGAGACGGCGCAATCGTGGGATGACGAGATCTACGATCGCCTGGATTCGCAAGCTCATGGCTGCCTGCCGGAAGAGATCGACCATGCCATGGGACTCCCGATGAGCTATTCGATTGATCCCCTCGAACAGTATTACGGGAAACTCTTGTCCTATGGTCCAAAGACAAAGGAAGACGTCCAGACTTGGGAGGCGGTCAAGTCCGAGTATGGGGTTCACCGCGGTGTAGATGTTCGAGAAAAGAGGTGGCCCGTCCTGGGTCGAATGTAGACCACCCGCATGTGCCCTGAATATGAGTTGTACTGACTTGGGCACAGACCTTGGCAGCGAACCCAACGGGAGCAGATACCAGGAACCACGGCTGCGATACGAATGTTGCAAAGCGCCAGCCGGACACTAACATCACTCAACCTCGACTGGGTACTGACCTGGTTCCCTGATGGCAGAGATTGTGACTACCACATTTTCTTCCGAGATCTCTTTGCCTGTCGTTTCCCCAACCTTCGGGCCTTGCAATTCAGGAACTGCGTGGTCAAAGAAACGAAGATGCCGTCGGATGTCTTCCTGTTCGCTGCTTCCAATCCAGCCATCGCTCCTGGCGGTCTCGAATTCATGGAAGCACACTCCAAGCTGAAATGTCTCGCCTGGCCGATAGAGCACTTCTTTCCGCCGGGAACGTCATCCACGGCAACAAAAGCACGCATCAACTCGGTCATAGCCAGCCTCAGCCTTACATTGACAGACCTGCGGGTTGACACAAACCATGCTCAGCACCCCGAGCCATTGAGCGAGTCTGTGCACTGCGATCGACCAGGCGAGTTTCATCCTCAAAGTCCACACACAACAACACCACTAACTCCCTTCCAGAAGCCCGCCTTTCCCGCCTGAGCTTCATCACCGAATTCGCCGCGCAAATGACCTCGCTGGAATCCATCAAGCTCGAAGGCGGCATGCCCCGCGACGAGCGCCGAGAAGTCCTCCGTGCTCTACATCACTGCCCACTTCAGAAAATCGTCCTCATCGGAGTCGCCAGCCCCATCGGAAACTCCTGGGGCCGCAACGGCCGCGAAGCCTTGCGGAGCGAGGAAGCCATCTCCGCACAAGACGGCGAGGGTCTGGAAGCGGAAGACATCGGCGCGACCTTGAAACACGGCTTCGACTCGAAGTACTTTGGCTCCAAGCAGCAGCCTCCGGCCAACTTCGCCTTCGCACCCGAATTCGGGTGGGCGGGGTCTCCGCCCATGTTGCACACGATGCTCACGTTCTTTGGGAACACGATCCGAGACCTGAAATTCTGCGGATCTCAAGGCGCACCGATATTGTTCCGCCGCACGCCCATCACCGAGGCTCTACTCGGTCCCCTCAAGCACTTTCACCGTCTCGAGTCGTTGACGCTGTCGTTTTGGCTGCCCACGATGTTCGAGGATCAGAGTCGCGACGCCGAAGTCATGAAATTCTGGCGGGACTCCCAGTCGGCCTCGTCCACAGCTCTGGTGGTCAAAGAGGAGAGCCTACCCCCAGGCTGCTCGGAGACATCGGGCTGGGCGAAGGAATTGAAGACCAAGTACGCGCCCGAAGCATTGGTCAGGGAGATGGTGGCCTTTGTCGGGCCGAAAGTGAGCTCCAAGGCGAAGGACGGAGCGGAGGGGTTGCGTGTGAGGGCTTCGTTTGCGCTGGGACAATACAATCATGTGTTTGATGTGGATGTGTGGATTGGGTTGGACTCGGACGGGGTGGACGTCTGTCTGAAGTCTACGGGACCGATGGAGAATACGGATGCGGAGAGGAGGAAGGAGAAGCTCGATAATCGGGGATGGTTCTAGGTCGGGTCACGCGGATGGCGAAGTTGCTGGCAACATTGTGTGAGCGACAGTTGCGTGAAGGGCACAGGTTTGACTTGGGTTCGAAGCGTGCCAATTGGAAGCTGCGGAAGTGGCCTCGAACCAGGCTTCACCAGAGTCGGCAACGAAGCAATTGCAAGCACAATCGTGCCATTGACCACCTTTCCTTCACGTCCGAGTTTTTGGGTGGAATTCACGCCGCTGATGGCGATCGGGACGTTGTGGAATTTGTTCTTCGATCCTCAGCCCCAGTGTCGAGCTCTTGATTCTATTGCACATCCTATTCTGTTCTCTCTCCTTCTCGACGGCCCCGTGCTCCCGTTGTATACACAGATCTCGCCCTCTCGTTCCGTTGCAGATGTCTAGAAGCCCTCCTTGCCCCACTTGTTGTACTTCTCGTGAAGCTCCTAGATGTATCGTTAGCACATATCCCGCACATCCCATGTCCACCCATCATCTCCCTCGCCTCCCATCTCTTCCTCTCCAAGCCCCAACCTCCCCGCCCGCTCTTGTCATATCACGCGACTCACCTTTGGCAAATTCACATTCGGAATGATAACCTCGTTCAACGCGCTCGGCGCATCCCTCTTGCCGCGGCTGGGATCTCCACCGGGGTGGTACTGGTAGCGGGCCTCGGAGCCGGTCTTCCAGGGCTCGGAGTGTTCGACCTGGGCGACTTTGTTCTCGGAGGAAGAGGAAGTGGGGTTGCGGCTGAAGTGCCAGCCGGCGAGGGTGAAGGCGCCGGTCATGATGGTCAGGAGGATCTGATGGAGTGAGTCGTGTCAGGAGGTTGGTGAAGCGGGATGATGGCACTGAGCCCGTGTGGTGGCGTCGCGGTGGGACGCTGCAGTACTCACGTAGAGCTCGGGATCTCTCTTCGCGCCCTTGGAGAGCACATCTTTCTTCTCGCCCGCGGCTTCGGCGGTGGAGTCGGCGTAGGTGCGGCGGAGAGCTGGACGGGTGACGGGAGTGCGGAGGGCGCGGACAGCGGTTCGACGTGCGAGCATGGACATGTTGGCGGTGGTGGTGGGAGGAGAGTGTTGTCGTCGGTGGTGGTGGTGGTGGTGGATGTCTGATGGTCTGGGGGCTGTTTTCAATGGCTGACGTTGTGAGCGTCGTTCGGAGCTTGACGGGGCGGACGGAAGAAAGTGGTGGGACGAGTCTCATTGTCTCAAACGGATCGACGCATCTCCAACTCAATCCGAAGCACTCGCATCTTCTGTCAGGGGGACGAGCAATCACCTCAGCATCGAGCATCCCTTGATCATTCCCCTCTCCCCCACCGACGACGACGGAACATGCAACGGGTGGTCTGGGCGGGAGATGAGACATCGGAATACCTGATTTACTCTCTGATCCATTGACCTCGTCGACATTCATCCTTCTCCTCCTCCTCACACCCCAGAGAACATGCCATCGACGCGACACTGCCTACCGCGCATCCGTCCACACGATCGATAGCACAACACAACGGCAAGTCTCGCAGCCTCCACAATGGCGACCAACCCCGAGAATAGCACCTCCGGCACGTCGGCCTTTCCGACTTTCCTCGACACCGATCCGTATCCCGCCACCGCTGCCAACCGGCCGATTTCCCTCGCCTCCTCAGTCACCGACGATGTCCCAAGTCAACCCGAACCGGCGCCGGCATCACCACCGCCCGCCTCTCGCGCATCAGCCTCTCGACGTGGTGTTGGAGGAGGGTTCGGAAGACAGAGCACAGGATCGCGTCCAGCTTCGGCCGCGACGCATGTTCCACTGGCAGCGACCAACTTCTTCCGGCCGATGTCACCGCAGAAACTGCAAGCGCAAAGAGGACAGAATACTACACTCGCGGGATCGAGGGGGCAGATTGTGATTCAGTCAAATGCGAATGATGAGAATGAGACGATTGAGTCGAGGACAGAGTCGCGGGCTGGTCGCGCGTATAGTGATGCTTCGGTGCATACGTTGAAGCGTAATGTGGATCGACAGTCAGGACAGATCACCGTGCCCGGAAGTCGCGGAGGATATTCAGTCACATCGAGCGAAGGGAACTTTGTGCCGCAGGGAGATGGGAGTGTGGTCAGCACGACTCCGTTGCAGTTGAGGACGCAAACGCAGGAAAGCCACAGGATGGAGCAGATTGACGGGACGCCCGTCTCTGCATCTGCAACTGGGCGATCACTTGGTCGGGCATCGAGACATTCCAGCCGACGAGATACCTCACATCAGAAACAACCTCAACCAGACCTCTCCTCCGGCTCGACACTGCCCACAGAGAAGATTCTCCCTCCGCTCCCATCATCTCCGAAACAGAACCTCGGGAAGAACTACCAGTACTACGCCGGCAACATGCTCTTCTTCTGCCGCGGACGCCTGCTCAACACCCGCGCCACGCCTCTCAATCTCTTCACATTCTTCCTCGCTGTGCTCCCCGCAGGCCTCTTCTTCGCCTTCAGTGCGCCTTACCTCTGGACCAACGTCTCCCCAGCGCTACCCATCATCTTCGCCTACGTCTTCCTCGTAACCTTCTCCTCCTTCCTCCACGCCGCCTTCTCCGATCCCGGAATCCTCCCCAGAAATCTCAACCCTTTACCCCCGAACCCCGCCGAAGAGCGCGATGCCCTCGCCATCGGCCCGCCCACAACTGAATGGGTCATGGTCAAGACCTTCGCTCAGAAACGCAAGACCTCCTCCGCTGCAGAACAAGGCGACCAAGCCGGAGTGGGAGCCGGCACAACCGCCATGGAAGTCCCCACCAAGTTCTGCAAATCCTGCACCATCTGGCGACCCCCCCGCGCTCACCACTGCCGCGTCTGCGATGCCTGCGTCGAGACCCAAGACCATCACTGCGTCTGGCTAAACAACTGCGTCGGGAGGCGGAATTACCGGTACTTCTTCGCCTTTGTCGGTTTCGGATCCCTCATGGCGGTGCTCCTGCTCACCTTCTCAGTCATCCACATCGCGCACTATGGCTCCCAAAACGACAACTCTTTCGGTAGCGCTCTCAGTGGCAGGACGCAAGAAAGGATCGCGTTCTTCTTACTGATATACTCCATCGTCGCACTCCCTTACCCAGGCTCGCTATTCGTCTACCACCTCTTCCTCGTCGCGCGAGGAGAGACGACGAGAGAATACCTCAACGGTCACAAATTCGCTCTCGCAGACCGGCATCGCCCTTTCAGTCAAGCGAGTATCCTCCGCAATTGGGCCGCCGTCCTCGGTCGACCTCGTCCACCATCTTACATGTCGTTCAAGCGCGCGTACCAAGAAGGCGACTTACGACTCGGGCATACCGTCAATGCCAAAGAACGAAAAGCGCTCGCGAGGAGGGAGCAGAAAGACCAGCAGGGACGCGTCCAAGGCTTGACGCAAAGGTTCTCGGCGGTGAAGCACAAGACCAGTCGAGGGAACGGTATCGGAGGCGGGGAGTACGGCACGAAAGACTCGTCGCTGGGAACGGAGATGAGGAGTCTCCCCGGAACGGCGAATGGACCTGCGCGGCCGGGACCGTTGGGGAGGATGGATAGTACGCCGCGGTGAGGCGGTAAAGGGGCGGGGTGGTTGTTTCATTTCCTCGTTGTCTTGTATTCTATCTTTTTTTTTCTTTCATGGCGGGGAGGAGCGTGATGCCAGATTTCAGCGGACGGGAAGGGGGTGTACAGGACTTCTCTCTCGCGCTTTGGGTTGTGTAGGTGTAGGTGTAGGTGTAGGGTGTCTCGAGATTTTTCGAGTGACGGGGAGGAAGGGAAGAGAAGAGAGAGAGAGAGAGAGAGAGCAACACGATTGTTATAATAGGTGTAGTATTTGTCATATACCCCGTTTGTACCTCATGCCCGAGGCCGCTGGACTGGATGAGGGTGTTTGATGTCAATCTCATCTTTGGATACTACCACAGTTTAATTGCCGGTCGTGTACACCCTCCCTCCTCCTCCTCGCAAGGTATGAATGACGGCGGGCTCATTGTTTCTTTTTCTTCTTTTTCTTCTTCTTCTTCTTCTTTTCGTAAAACGTCCTGTCAACGGTTAGGGTTACGGGTTTCGAGGTTCGAGGTTTCGAGGAGAGTAGATGGGAAAGCTTCATCCGAGTTATTGATTCTTCAGTCGTGTCTCTTCCTTGATCCTGGTGGTTGGTTGGTTGTATCCGCACAAAAGGGAGAGATGCGGCAATGGGGACTTTGTGCGCGAAGGGAAAAAGTGGTAAGTTTCGAGGAGTTGTATGCACCCGTTGGAGGTCGTCGCCCCAGGCTGGCTCGTAACAAGATATGCTTTGCTCATGTCCTGCTTCTTTCACCCACCGGGACCTCACAAGGCACGCAGCACAGGGAGCAGAGTTTTTGGAAATAAGGAAAAATCTCTGGGTTTGTGGACCACAATCATGAATTGCGTTTTTCGCATCAGCTTGCTCCAACTACACGGGGTAAGGTAAACATTTCCCATCACTATCCCCCTCCTTCCTCAAATCGCAACATTCTGACAACTAAACGCCGGCCTCGTAGCTCCCGCGTAATCCGCCCGAATCGCCTCGACAGCCGCATACGTCCCCGGTCCGAGCAACAACAACCCACTGACCATCACGACGACATGCACGACCGTCATGACCGATTTCCCCGCCGACCGGAACAATTTCCCCCGGTTCATCTGCCAGTACGCGACGGCGAAGAAGATGAAGCCGAACCAGCTGTCGAAGACGGCGCCGAGGAGGGAGAGGAAGTCGCCCATGGAGGGGATGACTTCGGCGAAGATGAAGGCCACGGCCCAGATGCCCGCCGTCACGGCCGTCCAGACGCTCCATCCGATGACGGTGTGGGAGTGGGCGTGGCGCGAGCGGCCCAGGATGCGGGTGTAGATGAATTTCGCCGAGACGTTGGCGTAGATGACGCCGATGACGAGGGTGGGGACGATGACGAAGGCGAAGGAGGCCTTTTTGAAGGCCGCGGTGCCCAGGG
Source organism: Zymoseptoria ardabiliae STIR04_1.1.2 (assembly GCA_000223765.2). Taxonomy (NCBI): domain Eukaryota; kingdom Fungi; phylum Ascomycota; class Dothideomycetes; order Mycosphaerellales; family Mycosphaerellaceae; genus Zymoseptoria; species Zymoseptoria ardabiliae. The sequence continues at coordinate 35,718 of AFIV01000404.1, read as the reverse complement.
AGCCGAACGCCGGGGCGGTGGAGTATTGTCCGAGATAGCGGAATCCGATGGCGGGAGGGACGATGAAGAGGAAAGCGGAGATGGCGGCGAGTACGGCGAGGGCTTTGGGGAAGTCTTGGGGTTGCTCCATTTCGGAGATGAAGGTCGGGAAGAGGATTTGGGGGACCCAGAGGAAGGTGATGCTGGAGAGGGCGGAGGTTAGTGGGTGGTGAAGGGCTGAGGAAGGCTGTATGGGGACTCACTTGAGAACGGCATTCATACACGCCACCCAAGTCGTGCCCGGCAGAGGGAAAGCATAAGTGCGAACGGGTCCGTCGGTGGGGTAATCGCCGTTGTAGCCGACGAGGGGAGCCTTCTCGATCCCCGCGAAAACGAGGAAGAGCAGGATCGCGAGACCCATGCAGGCGGCGGAGCCCATGCTCATGAAGGAGACGTGCTTGAGCGTTCGTGGGATGGACATGACGATGCCCATGAGGGTGACGATGACGGAGAAGATGACGGTGCACATGGAGTGGTCGGAGAGGGTGTTGATGACTTTGGCGCCGGTGAGGACGTGGAAGCCGATGAGCATGATGTTGTTGGCGAGGAGCATGAAGGCCGTGAAGGTGTAGGCGATGGAGGACTTGCCGCAGGCGAGGTAGGCGAAGTCGCAGATGTCGCGGATTTGGGGGTCTGCAGAGAGCGAGGTTAGTGGGGTGTTGCTGGTGTTGTGTTGATGGAAGGGAGAGATGAGTTACTCTTCATGATGAACTTGTGCATCGTCATACTCGTGATCCAGAAGAAAGCTCCAGCGACAAGCATAGTGATGATGCCCGGAACCCAGCCCAGCACCGAAAGCGACCAGGACTGAGCCATGATAGCCAGACACACCTGGTCGCCGCAAAGCAACCAGGCGGCCTTTTGCCAGGACATGGTGCGGAGCTTGATCTCATGTTCGTGGTCTGCGAGCTGTGTCAGCACGCTGTCGTTGATGATGAGGGTAGTTGGCAGTCTGCCTCACCCTCGGACACCAATGCCTTGATGACTTCGATCGAGGTCTCATTGTCTGATGAGTCGGAAGGATCCTCGTTGGCGTGGATGGTGCTGACAGCGGGCACCACCTTCTTCTCCTCGTCGAAGAGACTGGTCGACATGGCGGGCGAGGTCTTGGGTGGTGTAGTCTTTCTTCCAAGGCAAGAATGGAAACTGCTCCGACCAGACAAGTCGCAGTGGAAGTCCAAGCCAAAGAGGTATGAGAGGGGTGAGATGCGGTCCCAGCTACCCTGCACCACTCACCTTTATACCACCTCCCCGGTCCTCAACAACCTCTCAGCCCATCCACGCACGTCTGGGAAGTCTCACACCGGAAGACTCGCGTAGCGTGTCCATCCAATGGCTTCTCGAAGGCGTGCTGGCCGTAGAACTCGGGCCCAGAACCGGACTCGCCGACAAGAGGAACACAAGGCGTCGTCTAAACACGAATGGACGAAGATAACACTACCCGCAGGGCTGAAGAAGATCCCTGTGAGTGGTAGAGGAACATGCTCTGGGCTTGCACCACGTGCTAGCGCGGAGCTTATCGTTTGCAAGCGTGAAGGCTTGTGTGGAATATGCACGCCGAGGCCAGGCTTGGGCGAATTGGCAAGGGAGACTGAAATCGTCGAGACGAGAGACGGTGGACGCATGGTCGGAGGCGTTGCATATGAATGCTGCAGAGTTCCTGTGAGCCGGACGCTACTGGAGGTTTGATTTGGCATGTTTGGGAGGCCGAGAGAAAGCTGGTGCAGGGATTCGGTGCCGAGGGTCGATGTCGTGCTTTTCCAGCTCGCATACCTCCGGACACTGAGACAATGCTCGAGACTGTTGTCCTTTTCGCTATTGAACAGTCAACCTGGTTGGTGAGCTCCGTCGTCTTCCATCACCCTCGATTGGCTCTCCAGATGGTTGTGCTCGAAAGGTAGAAGAGCAAAGCAAATCCTCCCAGAGCAACCCGTGTTCCATTCGCGTCGTCGGACAATAGCGGAGATCGCTGGAGAACACTATTTCGTCATGGATCCAAGAGAGCTGTAGCGGTCGTGACAATCTCCTCTTATCGGCTTTCCCTACAATCTGGCCGCGGAACGAAGGTCGAGGAAAAAGACTGAATTCGAAGAAGTCAAAATTGCCAGTTCTCGAAATCTGAACTGCAGTGTATTGTTGACGCCTTGGTCGGCGACGTCGACATGTCGAGTGTACGAAGTGCGAGTATCGCCCGAGAAACTGAAAGCAGGAGACGAGTGATTCGCTGGCCATGTCTTTCTTTCCAGAGAGCAGTACCTGTCTAACTGCGCTTGCAAAGATGATGGAAATAGCAATTGCCTAGCCTCTCCAAGCCGCTCGAGTTGCGGCAATTTCGCCCTGCTGTGCCATCAAGCCCCGATAGCTTTCCGGCACAATCGTCTTCGATTGCGTCCCGTCGCAACCAGTACACATTATTCCAATCCATCGAACCTTCCTGGCGATGTCCCGTTCGCCCATCAATGCAACCACAGCCCACTCGTGCTCAAGTCATCTTCGAAAAACTCAACGTACTCTGCCTCAAGCCCTTGCCCGTGTTCTTAACCACGTCCTCGATCCTCTTACGGATCGAGCCGGTCTTCTTCAACTTCCCTTTGCTGTTGTCATCCTCCTTCATCTGGATATCGCCATCGCGGTCCAATTCCTCGTTCATATCGTTCAGCAGCTGCGCCTCCGCATCGTTCTCGGCATTGGCAGAGGCGACTGAGGTGCGTTTCGCCGTCTTCCCGGTCTTGTTGGCTGGACTGCCGACGGTAATGTCGTCTCCCTCTTCGATCGTCTTGGTGTGCACTTCCGTCGAGACACGCGATCCGCCGAATGAGGTCTTACGGGAGGTAGCCGTGGACTTTCGAGAGCTCGCTTTGGAGGCCGGTCGAGCTTCGGTGAGGTCTTCTGAGAAGCGAGAGCCGGTCGAGACTTTGCGGATGGTGGAAGTCTTCTGCGAGGTGGTCTTCTGCGAGGTCGTTCCCTGCGAGGTCGTCTCCTGCGAGGTCGTCTTCTTCGAGGTCGTCTTCTGCGAAGTGGTTGCTGTGGCGGGTCGAGAAGGCTCAGCTTTCTCGTCTGCGATCGTCGTGATCTCTGCACCAGTTGTGCGACGACGTTTAGGCTCAGCTTTCTTGACAATTGGCTTCTCGGCCTCTGCAGGCAGCGAGCCACGACGAGCGGCCAGACGTCTCGCACGCACAGAGTTCTTCTCTGCTTCTTCACGCGCCTTCTTCTCCTCGCGAAGGCGAGCTTTCGTCTCCGGATCATCGACAGCCAGCCATCCACGCCAGCTGCTTCCACGATCCGTCTTGACCTTCTTTCTCCGCTGCTCCTCTTCAGCTGTCTTCTGAGCCTGCTCAGCCGCCTTGCGCTTGCGCTCCGTTTCCTCCTTGGCCATCTTCTTCTGCTCAGTAGCATTCAGACGGCGGCTCAAAGTGCCTCGACAGGTAGCAGCTCCACAGTAACATTTCTGCGCGCTCTCGCCGAAGTTGTCAAAGTTGTAATCATACGTGAGCTCCTCGCCGGTCATGATACCGCTCTCGCCTGCGAAGACGGCCATGCGTGGAGTGCCGTTGACCTTGACCATGCGGACCTCACAGTTCGGCTCGCAGGAATGATTGATGAAACGAGCCATGCTACCTTTCGTTCCGTCAATAACCAGATTACGCTCCAGCTCCATGAGGTAGTAGCAGGCCTTGTCGTGGTACACCTCGCGCATGCGACGTTGGCATTCGCCTTCGGAGATGATTTCTCCGGTGTACTCCATGATGATCTGGCCGGCGTTGAAGGAACGGCAAGATCGGATGCCAAAGCCACGTTCGTGTGTCTTGACGACCTCGACACCGACGTCGAATAGACCACCTTTCTTGGTCCGGGCTGCGAGCTGTGCAAACGCTCGATTGCTGCAGACGCTGGCGGGCAGTCGGCAATTCTGGTCATTGCACTCGTACTGCATGACACGGTTGATGCAATCGTAGTCACAGCCGAGATCTCCTTGGCCGGGGTCACGGCAGATACACGTAGAGTTGGGGAGGTTGGGTTCCTTTTCCCAAAGATCTTTGGCCTCGCCGACGAGTCTGTTGCGGTTGATCTTGTGCCAATCCTTTGGCTTTTCATCGCCCTTTCTCGCCGATGGAGCAAACACGTCGTGCGGGATCCGGAAGTCTCGCTCTTTGTCCAGGTAGCCGTACATCGGCAGCGACAAGAAAGACTTGCGTTTGGGAACAGTAGCTTCTTCTCCGTTCTCCGCAGTCGCAAAGCCCAGGCCGTCCTTCTGCAGCTTCTTCTTCCCTCCACCAGATGTCACCTCGTTCTCCTGTCCAGCGTATAGCCCCTCCGCCTGCCACTTCTTGACCTTCTTTCCATCAGAAGTCTTTTGCAATGGTCCAGTAGGCTGCCCGATGTTTTGAAGAGGTGCCGATGAAGCGGTCTTTGCTCGTTTGATGGGACGCGGCGGCAGTGCATAAGTCACATCAAGGTCGATCTCATCGAGGACACCCCTCGTGCCCAGGTCCAATTCCTTCAACAGCTTGCTCTTGGGTGGGCTCGGAGGCTCCTCAATCTTGCCCATTTTCCGCTTGCCCGTCTCAACCATGTCGCGACTACGCTTTCCCAAGACAGTTCGAAGACTCCTAGCCTTACTAGCGACTTTCTTTCCTGCTTCCACAACGCCCTCTTTCACGCGATCTTTGACGCTCGGGCGACGCTGCGGTTTTGTGGGAGACTTCTTCTTGAGCGAGCCGGGTATTTGCCAGTCGGTATTAAGGGCTTTGTCGACTTTGGTGTTGAACGATTCGTCTTCGGGAACAGCGTTGTCGCGTTCGACGAGAGTTCTGCCGGACAGTCCCGAGGGGTTTCGGCTGGTGGTTTTGGGTAGCTGCTTGTCCGCGAGCTGCTTCAAATTGTAGGTTGACACTGTCGTACGAGATCGTTTGGATCGACCGCTGGGGACTTCCTGCGGCGCCAGAGTTTTTGTTTTCTCGCCCGAGGCTTTGTTGGAGCCGAGACTGCGGTCATCGGATACGCTGGTGGGAGGTGTAGAGGAGGCTGGCTGCTCGGATTCGCGGTCGACGTCCATAGCGGTGGTTGAGACGAGGATGTTGGAGAAGCTGGAGGAGTCGGTGGATGATGCACGCGTCAATGCGGATGTTGTGGGCTCCATAATCTGGAGGTGAAGGTCGTGAGTGTCAATGGGAAGTGTGGGTGGTGCTGGAGACGCGCAGCAAGGGTTGGTTCGACGCGAAGCCGCGGTGGGGACTTCACACTTTCTATAGCGGAGGAAGGCCGTCGTGAATTGGTGACGGAACGCCAATGGTCATATGCTCACGGCTGATGTGTTTGCAACAGGCAGTGAGTAGACGAATGCAGAGCAGCAGATCAAATAGAGAACAATGTTGTTGATCAATAGAGGAAGGAGGAATGAGGAAGTGAGAGATCCAAACCACAAGCTCGAACGGCCAATCAAACTAACGCCACTACGTGGTCAGCATTCCGAAGTCATGGCACGGTGATACACTTGATTCAGCGCAATGGGAAGACTTGGTATACTGCATTCGAGACTGTCCCTGATCTCTACATTCAAGCGCTCCACGAGGCTCTGGGAAGACAACCTTGCGGTTCTCCCTGATCAACGGCATTCGAACGGTCTGCCACAATCAAGACTACCCACGAGGCAAGGAGGCGTCTAGCGTTCGAGGCCCAGTGCCGAGCAGCAACGGTACAGCTTTGTCTCGGTATTCTATCAAGCGACTATGATGTTGGAGCTGCTCGGTCCCGATGGGGTCGTCACAGCGTCAAATGTGCACTGGCGAAGACTCGGGTTGCAGGCACGCGTGAGCACTCAGATATGCCAGCTGAAATCTGGCAATGGGTATCAAATTCATCCTCGGCACGGTTCTCGAGTATCGCTATGCAAGAACGCTTCAAATCAGCACAATGCGCGCTCGTCAGTCCGAGGTCACCGCAGATGAGATCGCCTCATCCGTCGAAAGTCCACACGCCAGCTTCGAGGCCCTTATCAACATCTTCTTTTCCGACTCCTGCCTCTTTCAGGGTATCGGATAGTGCTTCCAAGTCCTGTCTCGTGGCGCTGCCATGCCATAGCAGACTCTTCGCCACGCGAACCTGTCTCAGATTCGGTAACGTGCCATCATCGACTGATATGACCAGATCAATCGGGGAGATCTTGTCTTCGACTCCCGGATTGCCAGAATTCGTCAATTCCAGCGTTTGGAGTTGGCAATGTCGGTCTGGTCGCCATAGATGTCGATCTGGTTGGTTCGGCTGCGTCATATTATCGATGAGGAATGCTTGCAATTCTTCTGATTGACTCGTCACGTCGAGGTCGAAGAAGTCCGGTGTGATGTAATCCACGCTCACGCTGAGCTTTCTGAGTCCAGGGAGAATGAAGAGAAGGCCGTCCAGGGCGTGGTCGTGAAGTCGGGGTAGGTTGGCGAGCTTGAGGGTGTCGAGGTTCGGAAGGAGGCGCACGGGAGTGCGAAGAAGATTCAAGACATCGTTGGTCTGTAGTAGTGGACAGTGCTCGATGGTCAGACTGCGAAGAGATTGCGGAAAGGCCACGACTCCGTATAGAAAGTGTGCATCTATGCCTCCACTCAATGATAAGTTTTCTAGGTTCGGCGGCCACACCACCAGCGAAGCATCGACCTTGACGGCAAAGCCAGCAGATCGTGGAAGGCGCAAGGTAGTGAGATTCTCGAGATGTGAGATTGTCTTGAACAATCTAAGCAGAGGTGGTGATTCTGACACGAGGCAAAGGTCCAGTACGCGAAGCCGATGGGCCTTGGCCAAAGCTGGAAAGCTGTTGTCTGCAAATCCTGTTTGCGGAGCAGTATACTCCTCAAGGCTGTACTTCGTCCGACCCAGAAGCCGCGCAAGTTCACTCTTGCTCCCTTGGTGAACCAGTGCACTCATGTTCAACACTTTGACCAACTCCGCCAGTGGACTTTCACGGACATGAAGATTCTTCGACGGACATATTGTCCCAACGAAAGGCCCGTAGTTCCTGCCGTATAGCTGAGGCCGTCGGTAGAGCAGTGGCACCGCTGCAGAAAACCATTGTCGTGAGAGCCGGCAGCAAGCAGCTAATGTGTATTGGGAGTCGTGAGAACGAGCAACGAAGTCGAGTATTTGCACCAAAATCTCATCCGGCAAGTACACTGGCTCCTTGGTCCACGTTCGTGCCTTGGTATTGTCTCCAATTCGGCTGTCCTCGATCGTTTCGTTCTTCTTGGCTTCTCTGATACGACTGTTCTTGAGTGACTGCTCGAGATTTTCGGCCATCGATACTGTCCAGTTACGTTGCTGGTCCAGTGCCATCGAGAATGTAGCAAGCTTGATTTCGAGTATTCTCCTTTATGAAGAAGAAAGAAAAGTGGCAATGATCGTTGTCTCGATGTTTCCCTTCTTCAGCTTCATCGCATGGGTGATGTCAGCGAAGCATGCACGTGACACTCCGGCCCATCCCGCAGGAAGGAACAGGTCGAGTGCCGACGGCTTCATGCCATGCACCACGCATTGAAGACTCTCGAACATCCTGCCGACACCACGAATACCCACCGACACGAACACCGCCGCCATGCTTCCCGTCCGCGTCTCTCGCACCGCCCTCCCGGCCTTCCGCCGCTCCATGCAGCGCCGCCTCCAGTCCAACGTCGGCACGCAGAACAACACCTTCAACAAGGAGCGTCAGGCCGTGAAGGACCATGCCGCTGCGACTAGTGGTTCGTGTCACTATGCTGATGATCAGAGATATCTTCCCACTAACTCTATGAATTTGCAGACCTCTGGCGCAAGCTTTCCATATAGTATGCCACACTTTTCGACTCCACCCGAACATACCCGCTCCGAACGAATCCCGACTAACACCGATGCCAGCGTTGTCATTCCCTCCCTTATCCTCGCCAGCGTCAACGCATACCGCCTATGGAACGAGCACTGGGAGCACGTGGCTCACGGCCCAGCTCTTGAGGACAAGGTTGAATACGCATTCCAGAACATCCGCACCAAGAACTTCTTCTGGGGAGACGGTGACAAGGTGCGTAGTAACGATCTCATGATACCTGGGAGAGCGTGGCACACCGTGCGGTGCCGCGACAGATCTCGAGGTACATGCGCTGACGACAGCCTCTCAATACAGACTGCCTTCTGGAACCCAAAGGTCAACTACCACAAGCCAGCCGACGAGTAAATTACGCAAACGCCGAATCGAATCGAATTTCCTTGAGTACGAGCGAAGAGACGAGAGCTGTGTGCAAGCGCACAACAAAGGAGTTGACGTGGAAGTGGATGTGGATGTGTACATATAGTACTCCCAATGCATCATTCGAAGACACACAGATACGCCTCATGTCCGACCTGAGAGCGATGGGAACACAAATGATAGCTCACGAAGATCTTGAGGGCATACTGGGTCGGCGTACTCAACAGGAATGGTGATCTGAGATCGTCCAACCAAACCTTGGAGTGATCATTGCGACAAAGCCACCGTTGTCCCGAGGCTTGCACACGAAAGCCAACGCCTCACTGCGTGCTGGACTCTGCCTCGCGTTCCCACAACCCTCCTGGAGCATGGAAACGCTGATGCAATCAATGTTGGCGCGTAAGGAAACATGAAACGTGACTCTCGTCATGTCTCCGACTTGGCTGCGCTATTCTCATACAAGTACCTGCGGGCGGTACGACTGAGGTCTGGAGAGGCAGCTAACGATTATCACAGAGCTGTCGTCAGGCTATTGTCAAGCAAAACCCGAACTCTGGGAATGAGGCTCGCTACTTCACAGTTCTATACGAGGGAGAGCTTGACTAGCCGGGCTACCCATGTTGCCGCGACCACAAGCAGCGATGGCCGTCTGTCCAACCCAGCTTGAAGTACTTGGTACCTTCCAGATCTGTGCATGAATTCAGCATCTGACCGGACTAATGGTTGCGTCTTTATGCAGACTACTCCCGCCCCTGACATCAACCAGCTGTCGTAGCCAATCACTGGGCCGCGTGCCCGACGATCTTCAGCGACCAAGTGAAACTACATCGCCTGACCTGCGCTATCTATGCAAGTGAGGCGGATGGCTTCTCTACGACGATCGTCTCGAATTTTTGGATAAAGCTGGTGACCCGCGCCATGCGATTGAGTACCCATCATCATTCTTCGTGTCCAAAATGAGGCTCGCATTGTTGCTGCTCCTTGCCGTCTCCGATGTGCTAGCCGCTGTCATCAAACACGATGCCGTGGTTGGATTCCCCCAAACTGTGCCCAGGAGCACCATTGGCAACTTGTATCTGAAATACAAGCCGTTCTTGTATGTCGTGAATGGATGTGTTCCATTCCCAGCGGTCGACGCGATGGGCAACGTCGGGTAGCTACTCTCAAATCAGAATGCTCTCCCATACCCAAGGCTGACCAGAACAACAGCGGCGGCCTCGAGCCCACCGGCGAACCTAACAGCGGCTGCGCTGAGAGTACCGGTCAAGTCTACGCCCGCTCATCCCATTACAAAGACCGTTTCGCCATCATCTACTCCTGGTACATGCCCAAAGACTCGCCATTTGCCGAGCTCGGCCACCGTCACGACTGGGAAGGAATCGTAGTCTGGCTGTCCGACGCCACAGCATCTGCGAAGCTCTTGGGCGTCGCAGCGAGTGCTCATGGAGATTACAATCATCGCAAACCTCCGCTTCTTCCTTTGAGGGGCCGCACCCATCCTTTGATTCGGTACTTCAGCTTTGGCCCGATCGATCACCAGTTGGGCTTCACGTTGAGGAGGGGCCGGCAGCAGCCGCTGATTGCTTGGGAGGAGTTGACGGACGCGGCGAGGCAGGCGTTGGAGACTACGGACTTTGGTGGGTCGTTTAGATGAGTGCTAAGTGAATGATGAACTGACGTGCATGTAGGTTCCGCGACTGTGCCTTTCAAAGACGCAACTTTTCAAATGAACCTGGATAAGGCTCAGCTTGACTGAGTGTTTGTCACATGCAAGCCATGTGTTGTCCGGCTTTCACATGCCATCTTGTCAATGCGAGGATGCTTCTGCAGCGTTCTCGTTTGAACAAACATCTTTCTATCATCCATTCACCGCCTTTGATAGCTGACTGGAAGCAATTAATTTCACCGATAAAATGCACATTCTCAACCGCCTTTTCTCACATCTGAACTCACCTCATCTATTCCCAGCCCTTCACACACCATGCCCAATCCCAAGAACGCCCCTCCTGCCCATTCCAGGATCACCGACGAACAACTCGCAGACTGGAGACGTGGTGCGACCGTAGCCTCCACTGGCCCGATTCCAAATGGACGACAACAAGACCTCAAACCTCATCCGACAGGCCCTCCACCCTCCAGTCCGACCACTGCCAAACATCTTCGCGATGTAGGCTACGACAACAGTACTGGCGGCGAAGAACCAGGGCTCGACACCTTCTGCATCTGCAGGAAACCTCTACCAAAATACCTCGACGAGAACAATATCATCCGCTGCCACAATCGCCTGTGTAAGATTAACATTTTCCACCTGCGCTGCGTCGACCTCCCCGTGTTGCCGACTCAGCACCTCGCCTGGATGTGTCCTCTTTGTCGGAACGATTTCATGGGCTCTACGAACGATGAGACTGGACTGTTTGATCCTGATGAGGGTATGCGTGCGGGGATGATGTCGGCGGGGGAGTGGGTTCAGGAGGAGAGAGAACGGGTTAGAAGAAAGAAGGAGAGGAAGCAAACAGAAGGGCGTGCGGAGGCAGAGAACCAGGTGCTCCCGGAGGCGGTAAAGAATGAGGCTGTTGGGCTTGAGAGGGGAGTTCGGGGAGGCATTGCGGACATGGTGAGGGCTGCAGCGGACGATGAGAGAAGGCTCCAGTTGCAGAAGTATGAGTCTGAAAGGATGTACCAGCAGGCGGAGTTGAGGTCCCGACAGAGACCGGAGATGATAGGAGATGCGGACCGTGGGCTCTGGGGAGGTGAAGTGGAAATGCAGGACGACAATAAACGCGAGGGAGGAGATGAAGAGATAAGGCCAGCCGTGCAGAATTACGGAACATCCCCGGGGTTGAACAAGCAGAAGACTGTGTTCACCTTTGTCGAGGAGCATCCGGAGGAATGGCTCAACCGTCAAAGTTCAGAAGCGGATGTGGGTCAGCTCAGTGGATCTGAGGAAGGCCATGAGTCCACACAAGTCAGCGGGCGGGAAGCAGATCATGGCGAGAAAGGCGAGCGGATCGAGCAGCCGTCTGCAGAGCACGCCATGGAGGCTCCGAGGCAAGAGGAGCTGATCGTGGTGGACGAACATGCTGGTGCAAGAAAGGACATCGAGCCTCAGGTGGAAAGCGAGCGTACGGAGAAGACCATAGAGAAAGTGGACCACGACATGGGCGCAAGAGAGACCGGCGAGATCACAGCGGAGCATGAGGGCGTGGAAGAGGATATCGAGCAACCAGCTACCAACGAGGACTCGGTAGCGGATAGGATCAGCAAAGTTGCAGATGTGGTGCCCACTGCGGATGCCATTGTTCGCGATGAAGTGAACGATCAAGCGAGGGGAACTACGATTGACGACATGATTGACGAGGCGGTTGCACAGCTTGGGGCTGAGAGGGTTTCAAAGGCGACAGCAGCGGATGAAGCCGAAGAAAAGATCGAAGTTGAAAAGAAGGTCGAGGTCGCGACAGAGAACACGGCTGAGAGGAACAGCGAATTGGAAGCAGAGGACGGCAACGAGATTGATATCGATGAAGATGACGAGGTGGTTGGGGAGGATGGAGCCGCCCATGAGAATGTCAACGACGCGGCTTCAAGTTCGGATGGAGAAACCATTGTGGTGAAGCATGTTCAAAGGGAAGGTGATAAGCGTACACGCTGATTATGTAGTTCGAAGGGCCGCTGCCACAATTCTTGAACCTAACCTCGAAATACTAACTGGTCGAAGTGCTCTTCCAACTTGTACACTACGCACCCACTTCTACCATCACCATCTCCGCCTTCGCTAACCTCGTCACGTCTCTGAGACCACAGCATCCGAGCCAAGAACACCTCCACAGCGCGTCGTGTCGCCCGGGTCGCCTACGATGCAAGCAGCACTCGGAAAACTCTTGCTTCCCGATTCCGATAGTTCTACCGATGGGTCGCCACCGGAATCCGCAACGCCCAATACAGACAAACTGTTCAGCGTGTACGGCCGCAGCAAACCCCCCGCTCAGATGCTTAAAGGCGCTCGACTGCCCGACCGATATGTGATGGCGGCCCATCCTGGAACAGCCTATTCGCCGCTCGAAATTCCAAAAAACCTGGTGTCAAGAAATCGGGAGTTGGGACTGCTCGTAGAGCGGTCCGAGATTGGCAAGCGCAAAGTGTCCGAGCTGTCGGGAGGTCGTGGGAATGTGGACTGCGAATCTTTCCTCGATGGCCAGCTCGACTATCTTCGGGACGAAGAGGACGTGTACGCTAAGGTCAGAGAGCAGTATCATAATATGTACCGCGAGGGCTCCATCAGCAAGCAAGACCTCACACGGTTAATATCTGCAAGTGAAGCGAAGCGCAACGTGCTCCTCCGCGAAAAGGGCGCCCTCCTCGGTGAGCGACGCAAGATCTCAGAAGTCTTCTTTGAGGCCATTCAAGATCAAAAGGTGGGTATCGATCAGGCATACAGTGATGCCTTGAGCTTTGCGTTGGGGCCAGTGTACAATGCGACATTAAACGTGCCAGGGCAGCGGTCCAAGGGGCAGCAAGACCAATGGAGGAATGCAGTTCGCACGTACCTCGATGCGTGGTGCAAAGAAAAGGGCAAAGAAGATTGGATATGGTGTTCGATCACGCGTGGCTACCATCGTGGAGGGCAGCGAGAGAAAGACAGCAACATGAAGACTGCCCACATCATCCCCCGTAAACTTCCTGGAAAACTCGTCAAGGCCCTGATGGGCAGACAGCACGAGCTTGAGGACGGACAGGATATTATCTGGGATGCTAAAAACGGCATACCGATGCTCAAAGAGATCGAAGTTGCTTTCGACCTCGCTCGCATCGTTATTGTTCCAGCCACGGAACACAATGATGGTCGCTTCAAAGTCATGGTGCTCGATAAGTCTCTCTTTGAGGACGCAAACAACCAGATCGACACCAGCTTCGGAGCGCACACGACCTGGAAAGAGATTCACGACCAAGAGCTCGTTTTCAAGCATCCCATCAATCGCCCTGCACGCCGGAACTTATTCTTCCACTTCGTCACCAGCCTGCTCCGACGTGAACTCTACGAAGCGCCAGACTGGTTCAAAGACGTAGACGAGGTCGCCGACTTCAACAATATGTGGGCGAGCCCCGGAGCATATCTTCGTCGCAGTACCCTGCAGCATCTCCTGAATCGCATAGGGAAGACAGCTACGGATGGGCCACTTCAGAAGAATGCAGAGCAATGGCTGAAGGCCTGCTTCGATGAGAAAGCTCCGACGCCGCCAGATGACGAAGACCCGAGCACATCAGAGCAGAGAATGGCCGATGAGATTTTTGACAATCAGATCATCTCACCAGCTCGGTCGAGAACAGAAAGCGAAGAGGATCAGGACGAGGAGTAGTAGCCTCGAAAAGCACTTTGAGGACTGGTTTTGTTCTTTGCAATGGGCTCGCTCGTTTGGCCCGACACTGCCACCGCTCAAGCAAATGTCCGCGATCCTCCTCTCACGCGTTTTACGCTTCGGACAGTCGCAGCACGAAAGAAGCGGAATCTTGCAACTGGCCATTCTAGCAGCAGAAAGGAGCGATGCTCAAGATGTCTCAGATCAAGTAGAACTACCTAGGTGCCTTATCGATGCTATTTTCGTCTCGGCCTCGTCCGGGGCCAACTCGGCTCAACTCGACTTCTCAGGACGGAATCCTCTCCTCTCTCTTCCATCCATCAACATTGAACAACATGACCATCGACATGACTGCAGCAGGCGTATCAGCACAACTATCCACCAGAAGTCCGCCGTGCCGCGACAAAAGGACCGACAATGCGACGTTCCACGATGGCATCGGGTGACCGCATTTTCCGGACACGAAAGTCCGATCTCAGTGAGTGGAGCGCGAAGGATCGCGGACTTCACCTTCAGCCCGAGAAGTGATATATAGATCTCCACGCCCATTCCTGACCAGATCAAAACGATCCACGCACAAGTATTCACAGATCTTTGCTTACCATCTATTCCTCCACCTCTACCAGTCTCCTCACAATCTAGCAACATGGCCTCGAAACTCTCACAGTACCCACGCGCTCTACCCGTGCTCAGCAGCTTGGCTGTCTTTGCGATCGCAGGCAGCACGTATGCGAACAGCAGAAAACCGATCCAGCTCGATTCAGCTAGCAACCCCCCGACCAAGGCTTTCACAATGCCCAGCGGTATGCTTTTCAGCAAGCAACTGACTGTCACACACACCGAGCAAGTCAACCACGACACGAAGAGAGTCACCTTTGCTCTACCAGGAGGGAAGTCCCAAGTCAGCGGCGTGCCAGCTGGATGTACGTTACCGACGAGCTGGAAAGGATGTCAAGTCCAGCAAAAACTGACGTCTCCCATCAGCTGCCATCCTCACCCAACATACTCCAGCAGGTGGCTGGTTCCCCGTCTTCCGACCCTACACGCCGATCTCAGATCCCGATGAGCCCGGAACCCTCCAGCTTCTCGTCAAGCAATACCCGAACGGCAAGGCTTCCTCGCATATCCACTCCCTCCAACCCGGCGGCCAACTCACCGTGCGTGGACCGATTCCTGGTTACACATACACGCCTTCTTCTCAACCACAACCACGCGACCTGATCTTCGCGGCCGGCGGCGCGGGCATTACACCGATCTACAGTCTCGCACGAGGAATCCTTCAAGATAAGAACGACAACTCTCGCATACAACTTCTCTGGGGCGTGAACGGCACGCGGGATATTGTGTTGAAGAGCGAGCTGGAGGCTTTGGAAAGAAAATATCCAGGTCGGCTCCAGGTCACGTATGCCATGTCCGGCGTGGATGGCACCACTCTAGGTAAAGAGGAGAAGTACAAGAAGGGCTGCATCAACACGTCGATGCTCCAAGAAGCAATTGCGAGGTGTGAGAAGGGTTCTTGGGGCGATGCGAAGGGAACAAAAGTTTGGCTGTGTGGACCGCCGACGATGGAGAATGCTATTGCTGGTAAGGGTGGTGCTTTGGCAGAACTGGGTGTAACTGCAAAGGAGGTCCACAAGTTCTGAAGTATCTTGGTTCGATCGACGAGCACTGGATGAATTTACTCCTGCAGTATCTCTCAGGCGACAAGCTCTACAACTACAATCCATGGCTGCGACCTCTGCTCGATTCGATCTGATCCAGGAACGCCAAATCAGCGCCGCGCTCGGATCGCTACGGATCGGGGAGCGGTCGTATTCGTGATGATCTTCAGCCCTCTATTTAGGTACGTCGTATCATCACCGGTAAAGGCTCTTTTGACTGACATCTTCCGTCCAGGATTGTCCATGTCCTCAGACTGGCGACGACTGCAGGCCGAATGAGAGGGACACCTCATACACCGCGTGGTGCACTCCTCCGTACTACTGTCAAAAACCACCTTCGCTTGAGATACTTGAGGAGTAGGAAGGCAGACGAGCGAGCTGTGTGCACGAACGACGGTCGGGACGATGGCAACGAGATTCGAATTTGGACTGGAAGGGCTGCAAAGGCCATCGATCACAAGATACGCAGTTGTGTTTCAGGCCGTCGGCTTCTGCTGCGCTTCACACGAATCGGTATGATGGCTGTATGGAAGGCGCTGGACAGAGGCTTGGGAATGTAACGTATCTCTTGCACTTATGCTGAAGTATCAACCAGTACCATATCATCACTTGTGCGGCGGCCCGAAGGATTCAAGTCTGATATGATTTCTGGCCAAGGTGATCTTCAGAGCTGTCCTCCGCTTTCGAACCGCTTTACCGCAAACTCAAATACTCTTGTTGTCTTCGGCAACATGGAGTCGAATGAAGCTGTGGGGTAGTTCAAGATTTGCGGGGTAACAGGTGGATCGACAACAACATCTCCTGCTCGGCAGAAGGGATAAAATATTCTCATCCCCCATCACTCGAGCTCTCCGCCGCCTGCCATACACCCGGACCGATCGAGCCGACAGAAGCCCCAAACAACCGCAACGATGGTCCTCCAAGTCTACCTCGATCCATGCACGATCAACTGTCGTAAGGTCCTCGCAGGCCTCGACATGATGGACGTCAAATTCGAAGAGCACTTTGTCAGCTTCTTCAAGGGTGAACAGAAAGGAGAAGACTACGTCAAGAACATCAACCCACACGCCACCGTCCCAGCCGCCGTCGACGGAGACCTCAAACTGACCGAGTCCAACTCCATCCTGATGTACGCCGCTGATGTCGCCGGCTCGGACGCCTATCCGAAAGACCTCAAGCTCCGCGCCGACGCCAACCGCTGGCTCCTCTGGGAAGCCTCCGTCTGGTTCGGCACCAACTACACCTACCTCGTCGAAAACGTCGTCAAAGAACTCATGGGCGGGCAACCCGACGAATCCGTCCTCTCAGCGGAGGAACCCAAATGGAACAAAGCCGCCAGCATCCTCGACGCCCGCCTCGGCGAGACAGGCAAATGGATCATCCCCGGTCCCAACCCGACCGTCGTCGACATCGCCGTCGCCAGCCCCATGCACCTCCACGGCGCCGCCAAAGTGCCGCTCGACCAGCACCCCAACCTCCAGCGCTGGATCGCCGACGTCGAAGCCCTCCCCGCCTGGCAAAAGACCCAACCCGCGGTCGACCGCGCTCTCCTCCCAAACAAGGGCAAAGAGGTTCGTGCATCCTTCAACTACACGAAAGACCTCGGCTCGAAACTCACAGAAATCTACTTTTACGAAGACCCAGGCGCCGTAGACATCCACGAGCCGGGCGACGATCCCTTTGAAGTCGCCGTGCACAACGGCTGGGATCGCGCTGCCGACTTCTCCGTCGATAGAGAAGGGTTCGCAGTGAAGGACTTCAACCCGTCGTTTCCGAATAATGCTTTCCACGACGACTCGGCCGTGCGGGACAAATTCTACCCCGAAGTCGTCGAGTTTTTGAAAAAGGAGTTGGGTGCCAAACGCGTGCTGGTTTTCGACCATACGATCCGTACGAAAGCCAACCAGGCGAAACCTATCACCGATCAATCCAATACTTCTCAACGCGCGCCTGTTGCTCTCGTGCACTGCGATTATACCGCTGAATCCGGGCCTGTGCGGGTGAAGCAATTGCTCCCTGATGAAGCGGACGATCTCCTCGCGAGGCGGACGGCGTTTATTAATGTCTGGAAACCGCTGAATAAGGTCGAGGAGTACCCTCTCGCGATGTGCGACGTTACGTCTTCGCCGCCGGAGGATTTCTTCAAGTTGTATTTGAGGTATCCGGATCGCACGGGGGAGAACTATGTTATGCGGAGGAACGAGAAGCATCGCTGGGTGTACTTCCCGGACATGACGCCTGACAAGAGTATTCTGCTCAAAACTTACGATTCGGACAAGCAGAGAGCGCAGTTTGTGGGCCACTCTGCTTTTGTGGATCCGACGAGTAGGCCTGATGCGCCGGCGAGGGAGAGCGTGGAGATTCGAACGATTTGTTTCTTCTAGGGGAGGATGAGTTGCGCTTGGTCTTGATTCATAGTTTGGGGAGCGGCATGGTATTGCTCGGGTTTTCGTACACATTCGATTCATCTTTACCTACGATCTCAAATTTCGCAACTCTTCCTATCTTCAAATCTTGGCTACTATTTACAAGTCATCATCACTGGTCTGTAGACATGACTTCCTCCTCGATCATGCTCGTCATCCGCTACACAATCTTGATCGCTCAATTGACTTTAGGAACGGCAAAGTCATAGCCGCCTCGAACCTACATCTGGCCCTTCAACCACTCGATTCCAGCCATCAAGTTCCCGATGAACGTCTGACTCTCCGGCACCGGTGGGAAGATCCAGAAATAATGAGGCATGCCCTGTGACCAGCGTCAGCAATAGCACAGAGAAGACAAGAGCATGTGAATCATGTCTATCAATGCTTACCGGGTAATGATCGTGTTTCGTCGGCACACCCGCTTCCTTCAGCGCCTCCTCCATGACATACGCATCATCCCTCAACGGATCAAATTCGCAGGATGTGAAGTACACAGGCGGGAAATTCTTGTGGTTGTCCGTTGCGAGGAGGGTGAAGACTGCTGGGTCGTTGGGGTCGACTTTCACATGCCTACAGTGACTGTCATCAGCATCATGCCCGAACCAGAAGTAAGTGAATGACTAGAAAGAAAGACGTACTCGTAGAAAGTCTCCATGCTGCCTTTGTCGATGACAGGAGTCCCCTTTGCGTTTTCCGTGTACGAGTTGTACTTGGACTTGTACTTGTCGGGAATACTGTCCCAGTGAGCGGTGGTCGGCACCAGAGCTGCGACGCCTTTGATCGTGGACTTGAGTTCTGGGTCCTGAGTGATATTGTTGGCGATCTGGAGGGCGAGGCCGCCGCCTGCTGAGCCGCCGGCAGTGTAAATTTTGTTGGGGTCGCCGTGGAAGGTGGAGGCGTTGGCGTGGGCCTGAGAGGGATGGCTGTTAGCACTGGATGCTCGACTGCAGATCATTTGTTTCAGAAGTCAGAAGACTCACCCATCTGTACAACTTCAGACTATCCTCCAACTGCGCCGGCCAGACACTCTCGGGTGTCAAGCGGTAGTCGACGTTCACCACAGCGGAATTGGTATGCTCGGCCACCATGCGGCAAATCAGATCGTCCGAGTCGAGATCTCCGGTCATCCAGCCTCCGCCGTGAGTCCAGATGCAGATGGGCAGAGCTCCAGAAGCGTTCTTGGGCACGTAGGTGCGGTAGCCGATGTTGTCGACTTTGCCTTCGACCACATCGACGTTCTCGGATGGTTTGGGAAAGAGAGGAGCCAGAGCCGTGACGAGTTGCACGTATTGGTTCTTGATGTCTTCTGGGGAGCCTTGGAGCGTGGCTCGGCCGCCGGATGCTTCTTCCCAGGCGAGCCAGGAGGGGGCGTATTGACCGGGCATGATGTTTGTTGAGTGTATGGAAAGTCTTGTTGTGTGAGGAGCGTTTTCAATGTTCAATGCTGTTCTGACTGCTGTCAATTGAGAAGTGTATAGCTACAACTGTGCCCTGGAAATAGAGGAGGGGTATTCGTTATGTACTTCCCGCTCGCCTCCCTCGGCACTCTCGGGACATGATGAGCTGAGCGCTGACCATCCAGCAGCTCGTTAGTGTAAACAGCTGAGGATCGTCTCGGTCAGCCGCGTACATGCTCGGCTTACGCATGATCGTTGGTGAGGTGATGGTGGGCGCGCGGGAGGGCCTAGAATCGTTACTCCACACGCTCGGCTTCATTGTGCCCCGCAGTTCGTTGGCGCCATTGTTGGGGAGCGGAGGTGAGCTTCGAATCGGCTCTCAATTCTCATACTCCGTTGTAGCGTCAGCTCTCCAGACGGTGTATATGGTCATGAAGAAAATCAGTTCCCGTTGGAGATGTTTGTGTTCCGAGATGAGGGACGATTGCCTGGACGACTCGCAACGAGCGGACGTTGGCTTCCTCCGATATATTGACAGTGCTGGTAGACGTGGCATGCATACTACTCCTCGCGAGCCATTGCGGCCCCGAGAAAGCATACATACCTTTGCCCGAACAGGACAACGACCAGGTTGTCGACCATTGTCGCTGTTTCTGCTTGCAAGAGTCCGGCTCAACTGATCGTTGTACGAAACAGTGACGTGTCAGACGTGTGCTGTCGAGCAGCAGTGGTGCCATATGGCGTGAGCACGCCGCTTGGTCGTCCCATCGGGACATGAAGATGGCGAGAAGTTTGAACATCTTCGTCTTGATCTCGCAAGATGGCACTTTCGTATTAGTGCTATTAGGTAAGCAGTATTAGTCATTCCGCGCTAGCAAACAAACAATCCAATGGATTCCTCCCTCCTGCCTTCTTGCTTTCTTCACTCATCTACGCATTCTGGACGCGTCGAACATTACCTTATTCAATGGTATCACGATGTCCTCCCCGGACGACTCTACGGACGAGAAGGTCATATCCATCGCAGCAGCGCAATACAACGATAGAGTGTTGAGGAAGTTGCAAAAAGCTCTGAAGCGGCGGCCTGACGTGGATTTATCCTTGGCCATTCCAGCTCGCTATCAGTCGTTGTTGGCCTCGAAGAAGGGCTCTGGTGAGGCTTCAGTACCAGCGAACCGTATGTACAGCTTGATAAGCCACAGACGAAAGCATACTATGATGATGATCACAGAACTTGAAACCAAGCTAGCATCCCAGAGTCCTCCACCAAATCCTCCGCGCAGTCCTCTGTGGACGATCGACAAGACCCAGCCAGCAAGCATTGTCTATTCGTTGTCTGCCACGGTTCAAGCTGTACTGAGCGAGGAGAATCCCATGTGGTCCCAGAGTGGGCATGAACTGTCTCTTGCAGTGATTTGAACATTCTGCTTCAGCAAGTCCGAGCTGTTCCCTTCGAACCTGGTACTCCGCTTGGAGGCGTCGGCGGTCAAGGCTGCAAAGACTTCCGCAGACACATACGCATAGCTGATGCTCCAATCTACTCGGCCGAACAGCTCTGGGACTTTATGTACGGCAATGCTCGCCAGAAGGACACCGTATACGGGAGATTCCTCCGGAAACAGACCTATCCGCCTCGAAAACAGGACATCGTCCTTATCCACGGTGACTTCCGACCAGCCAACATCATGGTGGACCACTCCGACGAGGCCAATATCCGGATCACGGGTTTGATCGACTGGGAAATGGGCGGGTTCTACCCAGAGGACATGGAGTGCATCAAGGCAACGAACAATCTCTCTTCTATCGACTGCGATGAATGGTATCTGCATCTGCCAGAACTCATCGATCCAAGACAACATCTTGAGAGCTGGAACGCAGACAGATTGTGGGATCCATATGTTGTCTAGCATACTGACCCTTCGCCGCGCATCAAGGTAGGGAACATTCTTTTGGCACTCCTCGCTCCTGAAGGATCCTACCCTTGAAATCTTGAAAGCCGCGTTGCAAGGCATAGTTGGAAGAGTTTCCACGGAAGACACAAGTTGACAGATAGCCAGGGTGGGGTGTCCAGTCTATCACGCGACAGGAGAGGATCTCATTCGAAACGGCAAATGTCGCGACCCAACGTATGTTCGTAGACATATTACACGAACCGCTTCCCGCTTCCCGCTCCCCACGTCCATGCGCCGACCTCACTCCTTCTCTTTCCTGCATCCTCCAACTCCTTTCGAACTTTTCCACAACCAGCATGAGACCGATCCGTTCCTTCCCTTATCGCTCTTTGTATATCGTCCATCTCTTACCATCGCTTCCCCCGACCCAACGCCTCCCTACCATGCAATGGCGGACAGCGCCGAGACCTTGACCGTGTTCACCAGCAGGAACACTGTCCGAGCGGCTCCTGACCTTGGATGTCCGTGCTACGACCGTCAACGTCAGCACAAATCGGCCTTAAACGAATCCGGAAAGGCCGAGAGAGAGAGAGAGAGTCCCACCATTGTTTGGGCTTCCTGTTCCCGCCATTGTGATTCTGGCAGCAGTCATTGCAATCAGTGAGCCTGTAGCATGTGCAGAAATCCAGCTGTCGGCATGCGTCAGCAAGTCGAGAGATGAAAGGAGCGAGGACGAGAGCAAGGGTGTTCGTACGGCGGCGACCAGAGGAGGCACGAGGGCGAGGAGGCTGATGACGGTGGCGAGAGAGAATTTCATGGTGATCGTGGTTTGCGGTCGTTCCGTTGCAGGTGATGGAATTGAGGAGTATCGATCGTAGTCTACGACTTTCTGGTGGAGGGAGGGATGGAGTAGATCCTGGGAGAGAAGACAAGGACAAAAGCCATCGTCAGCACGATCCCGCTGCGGACATTGGTGGACCCGTTTTCGAGACCATGAAGGGCACGGCAAAGAATTCGGGATGTTCAGGTGGAGACCGTGGAGTGGTCCCTTTGAACTTGTGAACGGTGATTCGTCTGACGACGCTCTCTTACCATGTCAAAAGAATCAGCCAGCCGATCCGGCAAGCTTTAATGCCGATTCCCGGGCAGAGAGTCAACGACGGTCAGCCAAGCCAGGTGGACGAGAAAAGACGATCGACCCTTTTTCCGAGCCACTGTCACCTCGAGGGAACGCTCACGTCTGCCGCGGAGGGAGATACGGTTTAGTCGAGAAGATGGCAGTCGGCGTTGCTTCACAGAGCAGGGCAGTTCTCGGCGGTGTCTTGGACTGCCTAGATCGATTGCACATTCTCGGTCCGGACTCTCTGGATACGTTGGATATGTTCGCCATCGTCTGACAACCGGACTCTGTGCGCTCAAGCTTCTCCCGCCCGCTCCCATCTCTGCAGCCAAGCCCAACGCTCCACCACCTCCCTTCGATACCATGCGCATGCCGCTGCACTCAAGAGCACTGACACTGCCCGTTGGAGCTACATCATCGTTCAAGTTAGCCGTCCAACATTCCTCGAGCAGATTGCCAAACCAGCGGCGGCGCAAAAGGTAGAATCTCACCATCCAATCACATTTCTACCGCCGCCGTTTTCGCGATGGCAGCAATTCCAGCAATCGTAAGCGACGGCTTCCGGTCTGCAAGTGCAGTCGCCGAGCTGTAACGCGTTAGTGAGGTCACGATTCCAAGTGTATGAGAGGGGAGATACATACGACGGTGGCGATGGGAGCCACGAGGGCGAGGATGCTGACGAAGGCGGCGATGGAGAACTTCATGTTGGGTTGATTTGATTTTTGGTGATCTCGGGTTCTGTGGTGGGATTTTGTTAGTGAAGTATTCGGTGGAGGAGGTGGGATGACAAGGTACAGACCAGATCTTTCTCTTTGGAAACAGGAGTTTCGGAAAAGCTCGTGGCGAGATCTTGTGTGCAGATGGG
Source organism: Zymoseptoria ardabiliae STIR04_1.1.2 (assembly GCA_000223765.2). Classification (NCBI taxonomy): domain Eukaryota; kingdom Fungi; phylum Ascomycota; class Dothideomycetes; order Mycosphaerellales; family Mycosphaerellaceae; genus Zymoseptoria; species Zymoseptoria ardabiliae. The sequence goes on along the minus strand of AFIV01000404.1, from coordinate 12,761 downwards.
TGTTGGAGTGAGCAGTCGTGCGAGGATGAAGGAAGGAAGGAAGGAAAAAATAAAATAAAAGAAAGGATCGGACGAATCGGACAAGGCGAACTCGAGGCGGATCTAATTGTCGGTGTGTGACGTTTTGTGGTTTGGTCAAGGGTATTTTCATACCCCTGAAGCCTGTCTTCCCGGGAATCCGGAAGGCCGTCGTCGGCACAATCGCGCCTCGGAAATCGGTGGAAGACGGCGAGCATATCGTGTCGTTGCATCAGCGTTGACAGAACTGGCAGAGCACCAGAGCAAAAGCGGTGCCGTATGTAAAGTGCAGAAACAGTCCCATGAGCCAACTTGATCACAGCATCGCGACTTTACTCCCTCGGATCCATCCTCACCCACTTCAACACCGCCCTCGCCTTCGTCCCATCCTACAACCAATCAGTCAGCAATATCCCCACCCACCCGGGCACTCCCCCCAGTACCAAACTCACCTCAACCACATACTCCTTCATCGGCTCCAACACCATAACCTCCCTCCCCTCCCCTTCCTCCCTCTCAAACCTCACCCTCCTCTCCTCCTTCCCGCCAATCATTCCCGGATCCGCAGCCACCTCCACCGTCGTCCTCCACCACACCCTCCCCTCCCCCTCCCCCTCCTCCTCAAAAACCTCCAAGTACCCACAATACATCCCCAACCCCCGCGCGACACGTGCGACGTCCTCGTCCGGCGCGGTTTGCCAGGTTGTATCCGCTGGGAGGGTGGAGAGCCGGGAGGGCGTGAAGAGGTGAGCGGCGAGCCAGCCGGTCGGGGAGATGGAGACGCGGCCTAGGGGGGAGTCGCCGTGGGGTTTGGAGAGGAGGGTGCCGTGTTGGTGCTCCTGGTTGGAGGGTGAGGGGTTGGACGAGGCGGCGTACATGTGGAAGGAGATGCATTTCCAGGTTCCGACGAGGAGGGAGGCGTATTGGGGGAAGAGGTTGGTTTTGTTTGGGGGTTCGGGGGAGGCCATGGTTGCTTGGGATTTGGGTATTGATGGATGGGATCTGGATTGTTGTGGTTTGAAGACAGAAGTATCACGGCTATCGTACAGCTGAGGTGCTAGAAGAGGTGTTTCCGGAGCTTCGACCGGGTAGGCTCGCGATGGATAGGCGCAATGAATCATGGACATGGTCAGCTTACTACTGTTTTGCCGGCGCAGAGGGGAAAAGCAAGAGCTCCTACGTAGCCAGGGTAGCTAACAAGTAAAGTAGATCGGTAAAAATAAGCAATGCGACAGAGAAACCTCCAAGCAAGCGTGGCGAGGTACAGACGACAACAAATTCGAGAGCAACGTGAGTGAGGTCAAGCAGATTTCCTCCGCTATCCTGCCTGTCGCCTACAGCTATCACACACCTACTCCTCATGTCCAATGACCCGTTCGCGAACCAGAAACCAACCCCATGCAATACCCACCGCCCTCAAGCTCGACACCAGGAATCTTTTCCCTGACCAAATGCCGACTATGTACAACAAAGAAGACCCAAGCTGCCCGTGTCTGTGCCCACGCCTTTCCGTTCCTCCAATGCCGAACCAAGAAAATGTCGTCGTCGTGTGTGTCGTGAAGGACCGCCATCTGTAGGTCAGTCCAAAGTGTGTATCAGTTGCAGTCGACGCAGTCGGCGCAGACTGTCGCCGCTCTTTTCGCGTCATGGCCGAATCTTGACCTCGCTGCTGTATTGAGCGAGACTTCGTTGAACATGTTCTTTCGATGCCTCGTCTCGACGTCTTTTGCTGGCATATGTTCGGCGCGTGCTTGCGGATCGAACGATCATCGCCGAGTTTGCTTGATTGTCTGACCAAAGGACATCTGTCGGGTCTCTGGAATCTCCGACTGGCCCGCTAGTCCTCGCAAGTCGATTCAGGTCTTCCATTCGAGATCGTGCCGGTGGCAGTCCAGGGCCGTGCCATCATCGTTTTGTGAATGTGTGGATCCTCGCCTCAAGGAATCCGCCTCAATGCTCGTCCGACGAGGAGGCGCGGGCTCGAAGCCGCATGCCTCTCTCGGCTGAGCCTTTCATCTTCCCAAAGTCTGTCGACTCTTCCCATCCTCCCTCATCTCTCCATCTTCGGCCAACTGTTGATATAAGTCATGGCCAAATACCCCACAACAACCACCGCCGCAAAACTAGCATAAGGCGAGCCATAATATAGCAGCGCCCCATCTCGACTCAACGTGCCCGCGTCCTTGGACCCAGGCAACAACACTTCCTGCGCCAAGAACGCCGTAAGTAACTTCGCCTGTTCCGGGGTAATCGGTCTGCCGTCCTCGACGCCCGCTCGTTGAAGCAGAGCCCCCGACGTTGGTCTGCTGGTCGGCAAAGGCTCCATCGCACGACCATTCAGCTCAGCCGCACCGTCGACTTGTGGTGGAGGTTTCGAGCGCGATCGTCGACCCTTGGATTGAGCTCGCAGGTTTGTGCTGCTGGAGCGTTCGGCAATTTCTTTGCGTTTCTGCTCGACCATTTCAGCGAGGGATTTGCGGGCTTCGTCACGCTCGGCTTCGGCGGACTCGGCGCGTTGGCGGTAGGATTCCATCTGCTGTTTCATTTCGTCCATTGACGCGCGTAGACGGTCCATCTGGGCTTCGAGGTCTGGAGCGTGGGATTTGTCCTTTGCATTTGGACTGCTCTCGGCGCTAGGGTGGCCGCCGTTGGTCGGAGAGTCGGCTCGTTCGGATTCGCTTTCTTGCAGTTGCTGGGCTCGCGACTCTGCGCTTTCCCGAGCGGTGCGTTCTTGGGCAAGTTCGTTCTCTAGCGTCTTCATTCGCTCGCTTTGGTTGCTGAGCTCGCCTTTCGCCAGTTTCAGTTCTTCGCAGAGTCGTAGGATGTCGCCGGAGTGGTCAATCCGCGTTGGAGAGACATTGCCTGACTGTGGTCGTGCGGTATCCGTTCGGCGTAGTAGAGGTTGTATTAGTGGATCAGCGAGCGCTCTCGCAACATCGGGCTTCTCCGGTAGAGGTGCTTGTGGTGGAGGCGCTGGAGGTTCTGAGAAATGCGTCTTGAGGTCCAGCTTCGACCTGGCAGAAGATGACCGGGACTTGTCCGAGCTCTGCTTCTTTTCCGGCGGAGGCGGCTCAATCTTGCCCCCCAGTAGGGCCTCGATGGCTTGCCGTGCCCGCGCGATTTCTTGCGATTGTTGCATCGCCAGCTTCATTTCGTGCTGAGAATGGTCAGTATTCGATCGTCGGATGATAGCACGCAACACTCACATTCAACTTCTTCACGATATGCTCCGTCGTGATCGGATTCAGCCAATTCCGCATGTGTTGCGGCTGGCTCAACCCGCCCATGTTCATCGCTGTCTGGTTCATCCCACCGCGTCCAGCCATCGATCCCGAGCTATTACTCCTCTTAAGTTGAAGTTGATGCGGACCCGTCAAGCCCGGACCAGCGCTAGGATCGAGATCGCCAAAATTCAAAGCATCGGTCCCTTGTCCATAAATTCCAGCATGCTCCACCTTTGCGGCGACTTTGTGGTGCACGACCGTCTTTTGGTCTTCCGAAACAATGTCGATACCCAGCTCCAGTACGTCCTGCTCGCGCAACTCTCGTGGCTCCGACTCTTTATTCTCAGGACTCAATCGCATGCCGTTGACAAAGGTGCCGTTGCTAGACTTGACATCCCGAATGAACACCCGGCCATTGCGATCGGCGTAGATCTCGGCGTGCTGCCGTGAAAGTACCTTTGAGTCGAAGTATCCGTTCAGTGGTGTGGGTACCGTCTTTTGGTTGGTCTGTCGGCCGATGCGAAGAACATCAGGAACGTACGGCACGTTGATCGTCTTGCGCTCAAAGGTACCATTCATCGGCAGGAGGTGCAGAATTGCCGGCGGCATGGACTGAACTTCGCCGCGCAGCACTCCATTCGACTGTCCATTTCCATTCGCCATCTGCTGTGACGGCAGCAGCGGTGCCTGTAGTGCTGAGATTGCGGATGAAGCTGTCGCACCTGATGCGGCCGAGCTCACGGCTTGCGGTCTCGCTGTCGATATTCCTGTCGCTGGCTCCGCCTTTCCCGGCGGCCACAATCCTCGTGTCGGTTTCTTTCTCGTCGCCCAATTACCCGGATCTGCAGGTGGTTGTACGGCGCCGTTGGTCTGTGGTGATGTCGCGGAAATGGTCGATGTTGAAGATGCCGTAGATGCAATGGATGAGGATGAATTCTGCCGCTGGGCCGTCTTGCGCACCGCTGGTGTGAACATGTTGCCAGAAGTCAATTCGCCGGTGCCGAAGCCATTGTACCGAGGGTTGTTGGGTTGGAACGAGCTCAACGAGGCAACGGCAGTCATGTCCAGGCCGGGCACGGGAAGTGCGCTGTACTCGGAGTTGGAGTCGGAGGACGTGAGGTCGCCGCCGGTGTGATTATTGCCGCTCCTCCTCCTGCTCGCCGTATTTCCTCGGTCTCGCGCGTGTCCAGCACGTGCCCGATGTGAATAGATGATGCCGAAAGATTACAAAGTGGTGTTACAAGGCCGTTCTGTCGTCTGAATGTCGCTGGTGCGGGCTAGGTCGCAATTGTGGAGGGTCGGCCGTTACGCGGGTCTCGGCTGATGAAAAGTAGGAAGCGGCGTTCGTGTGGAAGGTCGAGGGCAAGAAACGTGGCGGTGACGTTTGTGCGTGGGAGTATTTCGGGCAGTAGGAGGCAGTGTGCAGTGCGTGTCGAAGTCGAGGGCGCGGAATGAGTTTGGACGTGGTCGTGGTCGAGATCCCAGTACGGGGGTATGTGTGAAGTCTGCGGGCGTATCGATGATGGGCTTTGCCGCCGCCCTGTAACAGCGGTCGACGCAGCGGTGACGGGATAGTAAATGCCACCACTACCACATCGGGCCGGCGTAGCAATCGTGTCGATGTGTAATGGGGTGTTTCCTGCTCGCGCGCTGGATCGCGTAAGACACGAGCGTAGTAGTCGGGCCACGGCTGCTTGCTTTTGGCCTCCTTGTGCTCAACCTAGCGGAGACGTTCTGCTTACATAAGACTGATATCGAGTGGAGAGCAGGCACTCCATTCATGAGAGGCCGGCACAACGAAGCTGTCGACTTCACATTCACTCGAGGATACGACCACGAAGGAACGCTCAAGATGCCACCAGTCGCTGCTGCCGGAGGAATGTCAGGTCCCTCGACCTTCGACAAGGGTAGGCATTCGAAGAAGCCCGTTCAAGAGAGCTTGTACTGATGCCAAACAGCTAAGATGGGAGCCATGATGGGAGGCAGTACGTGCATTCATTGATTCAAGCTCACTTGATCGGATCCTGACGACGACATTCACAGCTGTCGGCCTATGTATTGGCTTCATCTTCGGCGCAACGAACATCATTCGATTCGGACCCGGACCTCAGGGCATGATGCGAACATTGGGACAATATATGCTGGGCTCGGCCGCCACATTTGGGTATGAGGAGCAAGGCCATGGAAAGGCTAGGAATTGAGGCTGATACGGATCCAGATTCTTCATGTCAATCGGAACCACTATTCGAACGGAGAGCTCGCCTATCGTCACAGAAGCGTTCCGCAATGCTCAAGCACGGCACGGCAGGCCGATGATAATGCCCGTGGAACGTATGCAGAGAAGATTAAGCAGGAGGGAAGAATGAGGGTTCTGGAAAGAGAATGTACATTAAGTGTGAGGATGATGACGAAGGACAGAGGGTCGAGAAGACCGCAGCGATGGGCAGACAACGGGCACAGTGCGGTGTGGAGGAAGAGAATGTCTTGACAACTCGACGTCAGACTTTTCACAGCACAAGATGTCCAGCTCATGGAAGGCAGTGCATTCAGGAAGCAATGTAGACTGTAGGGAATCCACATATCTCGCACTGCTCGCACTCGGGCATCAGTTGTGTATTGCAGAACGAAGGACTTTGGCTACTTGGACAAGTTCTCTCTAGAGATCTTCGTACACGCCGTACACAAAGTGCAGTAGTTGAGCCATCGAGCGGGCAGCTGATACCACAATGATCGTTCGTGACTCGCGTGCGAGGAGTAATATGGTGTGGAATGTCGTTTGATCACTTCGACCGTGCCAGCTTTGACGATGAGCTATTTGCAGCTCGCAGATCTACAGTCATTCTACCACCAGATCTTTCATACGATTCACTTGATTCTTTTCAGTTGCGAGTATAGGTATACGGATGTCGCAGCTCATCCTCCTCTTGAAGCCCAAAGCTTGGTAGAAGAGGCCCGTGCGGCTTGCGAAGCGGAACACTCCTCATCTACGAAAGTCAAGTCACTTTGTGCTTCATCTCTTGCGGACCACCCCAGTGAATCTTTGCGCCCTTCGAGTCGCTCCCTCTCCGCTCTCATCGACGAGCGCTTGTCTTTCACAGTATTCCACTGTGTCTACCTGTTGCGCATCCTGCGAGACCACTGCAGCATCACTTCGGCAGCGAGCTGCGGCCTCTCTGACATTTTATATTTGAGCCGACGACAGGCCAACTACACCGCACAAGACCCAACCAAATCACTCCCGCGAGAAAGAACCCCATCGACACCATTCATTCGCGCCTTCCTCCTCAATGCAGTCAACAATTACTGCCCGGTCCTCTTTCCTCCCGTCAGCAACCTCGGCCTAGATCACACAGAGGAGCTCCTCCCCCGGCGGACGGTATGAACAACTCGCCTATGGGAGCTGGCTACAATGGCCAGCTCCCTCATCACCCACGCCGAGACTACCAGCACGCATACCACCACTCTCCGCAGTCTCCAATCCCTCCCAACATCTACGGACAGTACCATGCGCAGCAGTACTACGGGCATCCCCCGCCTCCGCCGCAATACAGATGGCATCAACCCTACCCGCAGCAACATTACGTCCCGCAACCTCCGCCGATGCAGCAACAACCATATACACCTCGTTCGCCCATGGTTGTGAGCTCGCAGCCGCATGTACACTCTATGAACCAGGTCACACGACACCAGAACCCAATGGCACCACCTCCACAGCAAACACAATCACCTAGACCGATCCCGCCATACATGCATCGTCCTGCACCGGTGGCGTCTCCATCTCCCGCGCCTGCGTCTGTACCCACACCCGTCTCTGCACATGTACCCGTGTTCGAACCGCAAAAGCCTCTAAAGCGCACTGCCACTCCACCGGCACCAGCATCGCGACGTCAATCCACGGCCCAGAATCCTCTTTCGCTTTCTCCGGAGACCTACGAGCCTTTTTGGCCGAGTGTAAGAGCAGTCTTCCGATCTTGGACAAGTTTGCCGTACTGACTAGACACAGCTCCCATGGTACTCTGTTCCCGACACTGAATCGAACTTTCTGCCTCGCACACCCCACCGCCGACGAAGACGAAACAATCGCACACCGAAAGCGTCGGTAGCTCTGCCAGCCTTGCCAGGAAAAGAAGAAGAAGAAGCTGTGGCGGATGCTAGTGATGTCGGACAAGAGGAGGCAGTGCCAGCGGGAGAGACTGTGGTGGTTGAAGATACACAAAGCAATGTTGCGAGCCAAGTCGAGGCTCAGGTTCCTTCTACTGAGGACGATGCATCGGAGACTTCCACAATCGCACCTAGATCCGAGCCGGAAACACCGGCAACATCGCAGGCGCCCTCCGAAGGTGATGCAGCGCATGCAACAACTCCCACAACCACGACACAGCCATCTTCGGTATCTCCAAAGCCGCAATCCACGCAGCAGCATGCTCGAAGCTCGACAAGAACTGCCATTGCCATTCCGAACATTCCTGGACTTACGAGAGGCAAGGGAGCGACGCCACCACAAACATCAGGGCAGGACACAGCATCGCAAAACACCAGCGATGTCACGCCGCAAGCTGTTGAGCAGCCAGTGGACGCTCCTGCGGTGCCCGCCGAGGAGACCGCGCCTCAATCGCCACCACCAAAGGCAGCTCCAAAATCGTGGGCTGACCTGGTCAAGCGTAACACAAAGACACAACCTACAGGCGGCCTCGCGAACGGAGGCATGGCTAATGGTGGGTTCCAACTCCCACAGACCGCGCCACTTGCCGATGCTTTGAAGCAGTACAATGTCCACAGCGGCTTAAAGTTGGCGTTTCTCGAGCCAAGAGGACTCGTCAATACTGGCAACATGTGTTATATGAATTCGGTGAGTTGCAAATATCGAGATGTTGTTGAAGCCCCACTAACGATTCCCAGATTCTCCAAGTCTTGGTCTTTTGTGCGCCCTTCTACAGTTTCTTGGATCAGGTCCGCCAGCGAACTGTGCACTCCATGAAGAGCGACACACCTCTTGTCGATGCGATGATTATGTTTATGCGGGAGTTCAAAGTTTTGGCTGATGCAGAGTCGGCGGATGCTCTCCGCAAGACCCTCAAGCAGGACCAGCTGGAGGTGTATGGCGATCCCGTCACGCCGGAATATGTTTACGAGGTGATTAGGAAGCTGCCTCGATTTGCGAGCATGAGGGTGAGTTTGCATGTATCCCGAATCATGGATCGCAATACTGACATATTCCAGCGCGGACACCAGCAGGATGCAGAAGAGTTCCTCGGATTTTTGCTCGAAGGATTGCACGATGAGTGCGTTCACGTCATGCAAGGACAGGTCGATGAGCCAAGGGAGAGCGACGTCACATCCCCGGATACAGTCACCGCTGAAGGCTGGCTCGAAGTCGGTCCCAAGCAGAAGGCTTCCGTGACCCGCACAGCCGGACAGCAAGATGCGCCATCGCCGGTTACCAAGATCTTCGGCGGCCACCTGCGATCGGAGTTGCGCGTCCCAGGACAGAAAGACTCAGTCACATTAGAGCCATACCAGCCACTGCAGCTGGACATTGGAGCTCCACATGTGAACAACATCATCGACGCTCTCAAGGGCATCACTCGGACTGAAACCCTCACTGGCGACTTTGGCGGCAAAGGCAGCACCGCCAAGAAGCAAGTCTTCATCGACACCCTCCCACCAGTCCTCATCCTCCACCTCAAGCGCTTCCAATACGACAACTCTCAAACCGGAACCCAGAAGATCTGGAAGAAAGTCGGCTACCCTCTCGAGCTCGAAATTCCGAAAGACGTCTTCCCACCCGCCAAGCGCGGCGGACTGGCTGTCAAAGGCGGCCTTCCTCGTTACCGCCTCACGGGTGTCGTCTATCACCACGGCAAATCCGCGGCGGGCGGTCACTACACCGTCGACGTTCTGCGTCAAGACAGCCGCGAGTGGGTGCGCATGGACGATACCGTCATCCGCCGCATCCGCCCAGAAGACGTGGCCGAAGGCGGCGCAGAGGAAGATCCAAAACTGCTGGCGAAGGCTTTGGAGCAGCACAAAGCCGACACCGACATGCAGAAGCAGCGCAACATGTACCAAGGGCTCGACGAGGCGGAGAAGGAACCGGAAGAGGAGAAGCCGTGGTCGGAAGTGAATGGATATGTCAATGGGCATGCGAAGAAGTGGAGCAATGTTGCGGTTGGCGCGACAAATGGGAGTGCGACGCCGGCGAGTACGACGGGGAAGAGGACGCCGACGAACGCGGCTAGGAAGGAGGGAGTGAGGGATAATAAGGTGGCGTATATTCTGTTGTATGAGAGGATGAGGGATTGAAAGGGAGAAACGAAGTCTGGTGGAAGAAGCGATGATGGAGCGGTGGCGGTGGCGCGAAGCTGAGAGGATTTACTTGAAATACTTGGTCATCGACCAGACGAACGAAGAGTTCGAGAGTTGATGGGACGAAGAGCTTGCTGTCACTGCGCGAGGAACGACCGCCGTACAGCGACTGCAAACGCCTCGCACCTGGCCGAGACCACGGCCATCGACAGCGAGACGACTTTTGAGAAAAGGAGAGAGTACCAACAGCGTGCGAAGGGAAGGAGGTCGGCATGCACTGTGTTGGTTGCATCGAAGACGAAAGCTGGAGCATGGTGGAAAGGACTGACGAGACACATGTGTACGGATTGGAGACGGATGTGTTTACGAATGATGTCTGGCGGATGGATATGGGAACATGGGGGAGAGGGGAGGAGAGGCAGAGGTGAGAGTGGTGGAAGTGGTGTATAGAGTTCTTACGCAGAGGACGATGTATGAACTTTTTTTTGTGGATCAGTCGCTTTCTTTTGTGGCATTATTGCATGAGGGATGTGAGGGATGGGGCGACGGGAGGTACGTGCTGGTTTCTTTCATTTCAATCCTGTTTGCCGAGCGTTTCGCTCTCGATTGCAAATGTGACTGATCTCGTTTGTTTGCCAGATGAGGCGTTCTCGGGTACCTGCGTGTGGCATGGACGGCGGCGGATGCCGACTCCCGTTGACGTGGGAAGAAGACGGAGATGGCGTTTTGGGGAGACTCGTCTGGGTCATGGACTCTCACACATCGACGAGCAGGCTCTCTGTTCTCCGCATTGCAACGCATTCATGGTGCAAAGGAGCGAATTCGCTTCGCCAAAGCTCGCTCACCAGGCCATCGACTAGCTCCTGCCACCAATCGACTAGCTCGCAAAGGTAAGTGAATGAACCAACGCCGCTAAGGTACTGCGTGGACCCTGGAGAAATGATCAGGCGACAAACGCTGCACGCACATGAGCCAAAACATTCATTCTCGATCGAACGAATTCTTTTGAACAACAACATTCTCGATCAGCAGATTTGTCTCTTCATCAACGGCATTGCCTTCTCCGTCTTTTCTTACATCCGCGCATCACTCCATTGCAACGCTTCACGAGGTTCATCGATATCGCTTCACCTCAGCAGCTTCATCGATATCGCTTCACCTCAGCAGCTTCATCGATATCGCATCACTTCACCAGCATGCCTACCAAACGCTACAAGTCCGCCCGCGCCGCCGCACAGTTCGACAAGAAGAAGAAGCCAACCGAGGACGAAGCGTCACCACCACGCACCAGCAACGGCGGTACACTCGACACCGTCCTCTCCGCCACGATGCCAAAAGACCCAACACCCATCGCCACCGCCCTGGCGCTCAACCTCTCCGACACCACCACCCCCTTCCTCCCCCAATCTCCACCCTCTGCACTCGCCACGCCCATCGACTCCGGCACCGAACTCCCCAACGAACCACCCGATCTCCAACTCAGCGCGCCAACACCGACCGCATTCCCACTCAGCGAGAGAAACGCCGCCTTCTTCAACAAATGGCTCCCCCGCTTCCACGCCTACATCTCCACCTTCCCCACCACCGAATCCCTCGGACCCTTTCCCGCCTTCTGCCACGCCGGCCTCGACCTGCTCATCGCCTTCACCCGCGACGTCACGAAAGAACACATTGCGAAGAAAGGCCTGCCCCACGACGAGATGCTCACTCTTCCGGGAGCGCCGGTCCAGCAGACGGTGTTTACGAATCCGTTCTACGCGGGAGACAAGGTGAAGAATTTCTTGGACGTGAATTTCGAGAGGTGGAGACTCACGAGGGATGAGGGGGAGGAGTTGCAAGGGGTGAGGTGGGAGGATGCGGAGGAGGAGTATAAGAAGGATGTGGAGGGGTTGCTGGAGAGGGTGGAGGGATTGTGTGAGGTGGGGACGTGGGAGAGGGTGAATCGCAAGGTTCGGGAGTTGAAGAGGGAGGGGAGGTTTGGGGAGAAGTATCGGCCGAAGGAGGTGGTGAAGGAGGCGGGTGAGGATGCGGAGGGAGGTGATGAGGTGGGGAGTGGAGAGGAAGGAGACAGTGAGGGGGAGAAGGTGGTTGTTGCTGTTCCGGCGAAGAAGGGGAGGTGGAGGAAGAAGAAGGCGAAGACTGAGGAGGGGGGTGTTGGCAGTGAGGAGCCAGTCGGTGGAGTCAAGGAGGAAGAGTCGTGTGGTGGTCTTGGATGTACGGTGCTGGGAGATGGCGAGGAGGCTGACGAAGAAACTGTCGAAGAAGGTGGTGTGAGCGTCCTCGAAGATGAGAAGACGACCAAGGCTACGAAGGAGGATCCCGCGAACGAACAGCGGTTCGATGCGATCACGCTCGAAGCAGCTGCGACGGCCTTGAGGGAACTCTGAAGGGCAAAGAATGCTCAAGACGGCCACCTGTGGCGTTCTGACCAAGACGAAGTTAAGACGTCAGAGCCGAGTTTTCGAGGAAGCGATATGGATCGCCGGATGTGAAATGGCATCATCTTTGCCATGTTTGTACACGCTTTCAGGCGGTTTCGTTGCGGAAGCGCTGGACAACAAGAAACCTGATCGTACCGAGCAGAACGAAAAATCAAACCTGACAACGACGCACATTTGCTTTCCACACTGCGCGGTACGATGGTCTCAAGACGCTGTCACGCGGAATGTGAACCCCATCAGTAGGCTGGAGTTCAGTCGAGTGTCCATAGCTCGTCAATCATCCTGAAGCAAGGAAGATCCCACTCACTTCCAAGCATCGACGGCGTGAACGAGGAAAATGCCTGCCACTTTTCCCACCCGCTCTATCTCTACAGACGACAACCTCATCTCCCGTTACACGTATGATCCCAGCCACGGCCTGGCCAGTCGACGGCCAAAGCTCCTTCTCCAACACCGGCATATATATCCCACCCAGGCACATCCGCGGGTTTTGCTCCCATTTGTCCAACATCGTTCCTCCCCACTCTCATCGACATCAGAGAGAACACCGGTCCAAACGCCCAATCCAACCCCCAAGTCGACCAAGTCAAATCGACCTCCAACCATGAAACTCTCCCTCCTCACCACCCTCGCCCTCCTCGCGCCTTCCCTCGCCGCCACCGCCATCAACAACAACCCCGCCGGCGATCTCATCAGCGTGCGTCTCCTCTTCCCTCCCTCCTTCGCTTCCGTCCCTCCCTCCCCTTCCCTCCCTCCCCTCCCCTCCCTCCCA